>OMKZ01055210.1:59760-105366 GCA_900302535.1 Neoniphon sammara | reverse complement strand
AGAGTCACACTGGAGCCAATGATTCACCCCCCTAGTTTCAGTGTATTTCAGTCATAGCTGAATAAAACTGTTCCCAACTCCCTATAAAAACAGCTCTCTGGGGACTGTTCGTGCACTCGATAAGCTGCCTGCTCCTTCCAGCAACCCCCCTCCTTATGAGGCTCCTATATACTGTGGGCATTTCAGCATGCAAGCGAAATGATAAGACGGACTGTAGGCCCAGCATACTCTGCTGTGGCAATAATGACAAGACTGCAGTTGTTTCTTCTCCTCCTCCCCGAATCTCTTATGGATATCTTTTGCCTTGTCGTGTAACATCAAAGCAGGAGGAATCCGCGGTCGTATAATCTTTGTCAACCGTTGCTGACACTTACATTTGATGTGTAGTGACGAGGCTGCAGTTATTCCTTCTGCTCCCTGAATCTCTTATGGATATGTCCAGCTTGTCACATTATATCAGAGGAGGAGGCACCTTCTATCATCTTTGTGAACCAACTCCGGCATTTGTTTCTAACTGTATTGAATCGACCCCCCCCCCCTCATGATTATGCAGATAGAGTCAGTAAGACGATGGGGGAGATCGAATTTAGATGTGCATTGGCCTTCGACAGTCTGATTGTTATATCAAGCCACTGTAACTGTTTTTATCATTTAAATTGACTGGTATACCGATGTCGCTATGCTGTCACTTACAATAATCCTCTTTTTACAATGACCCGTATATCCATCTCAATATACTGAATCCATCATCTATGACATGTCTTATCTGTGAAATGCTTGATAAAACATTCTGCACAGGAATAGATAGAGACCTTGCAGTAACACATTTTGCACATTCCACATGCCATTTAAAACACTGTGATGTCTGTTTTTACTACTGTGATGATTTCACATAATTACAATTAAAGGAATACTTCGACGTTTTGAGCAAAATACCATTTTTCCAACTTACCAAGAGTGTTAGATGGCTGGAACTATAACCGCTGAACACATGTATCCTTCTGTCTGTGTTCATCGGTTATAGTTCCTACCATCTAACAGTCTGGGTGACTATTATTTACACAATGTATCATGTATATTTCAAATACACATGATACATTGTGTAAGTAAGACAGCTTTGGAGTTGTTGTAAGGTTTATTTTGTTCACTTTGACGGAGCTAGGCTAATGACTCCTGTAGACTTCAAGTCTTTATGCTAAGCTAACATGAAATGCTACCCATAGGAACCAAACCAGTGGACATACAGAAGTGAAAATGGTCTCTAACATCTTGTCTCAGTCAGGGTAAGTCGGAAAAATGGTATTTTTCCCAAAACGTTGGAGTATTCCTTTAAAACACTGAAATAGTGGCATTTCAAAAGAAGAACAAGAACATAAGGTAACACTTTCTCAAATCACTGCTCACATTTATACCATGGAACATCACTGTTGTTCAGGCAGGCATGGAAGTCGTATAGTCACATGTTCATACACCCCACAATAAGATATGATCATGACTACTGAACTACTAGGTGGTCCATTTCAACAGACTTGAAGCCCACTGTTGCCCAGCACTGCAACCCTGCCTGCTTGCACCATAGCCCCCCAACCATACCCTCCTCATGTATTAACTTGTACGATTTCCTTGTGCACTATGTATGTTTTATTCATTTTGTGGCTTGCTGTCTGTTGTCATGTTCTTTCAATAGTCAGTATCTGTTAGTCTTTGCCAAGGGGTGTTGTAAGCTCAGTCAAACTGTGTTATATTTGCACAGATTTGTCTGAAGTTTCACATGAGCAACTAAAATAGATGGTTACATCTTGACGAGTGTGTCCTGACTGAAATATATTTATGGCCACATGAGTCCGAGATGTTTCGGCATAACACCTATAGGAGGTGTCACTGTGATGCTGTTGGATCCTATCATGACGCTTGCTGAGGCGATGTTGTCAGGTAATCTTCTGCTCACTTCTAGCGTGGCTTAAGCTTAAGCCTTCATTCTACCTGCTGATGAAATCAGCTTTTAGTTTTGATAAAATGCCCAATGAATATTTAAAAGGAGGAAGACACCATGTACTTCCGAGTTGCCGGTCTATTAGTTGTTCCAAGAGGTAAAAAGAAGTCGGCTGGCTACCGTGCCTTTTCTTATCACTCTCCCTTCCTCTGGAATGGTCTATCTGCAGAAATCAGGGAGGCTAACTCTCTTGTTACCTTCAAAACCAAACTTAAGAGATATCTGTTTTCTTTATCCTATGGATAAAATTGTCTTTCTATTTGACCACTGAGGGACGTTCAGTCTCCTGTCTTAACCTGTCCTGTCTTAATTTAGACCAGCCTCTGCCGGTTTAGAAGTGTTTCTCTCTCCTTCCTTCATTGATATCCCTGTTTGGTACATGGTAGGGTCAGAGTTTTTTGTGTTTAATAACCTTTTCTTCTTTGTCTGTGTGAGGTCTTAGGTCGGTGGCCTGACTCTGCTTCCTGCCCTGCTGCCCCCGGTCCTGCTCTCTCTGCGTGGCCCTGCATCTCCTGCACCTTCCAGCCATTAGTCATTAAAGCAGCAGTAAGCGATATTGGCATCTTGTCTGTTCTTGCAGTTAGCACTCCCCACCCTCCTCCCACGTCATCACATGAACACGCAGCGGAGAGAGAGACAGAGAGAGAGAGAGAGAGAATGTGTGTCAGTTAGGGTTACAATATTGCTTTTCTTCAGCTGTCTGAATTTGCCGTCTTAATTCACTTAGTGTATTTGGTTGTGTTTGTGGGATCACTGGAACTGGTAGCTTCTCCGCCATGGCCAGTTACACTGAAATTCTGCTTCCTGATCGTGAATGTGCACAGAGGACCGCCTCTTTGTGGAGTTCTCTCTCCTGATTGGATGTTTAATGTTTGCCTCTTCCTCCTTGTCCTCTGTATGCGTGTTTTATGTGTCTGAGTGTGAATGCCCTGTGTGAGTGAGCCTGTCTATCTCCCAGGTGTGATGCTCCCGCCCCCACCATCATCACCCATCTCTTCCACCTCCATCCCACCTCCATCCACCTCATCCTGGCGGTTGCTGTGGCTTTATGACTGCTTGTCCCCTAGTGTTTTTTCTTCATTAAATTCACATTCTAAATCCTGTAGATATTAATTATTAGCAAACTTAACTTCTTAATTTGAGACTTTGCCCACTTGGTCGGCACCTGTTGCACTCGTGGCTGGCCAGGAAGGGGCCCCCCCTCTCTCTGTGGTCCTTGCCAAGATTTCTTCCCTTTTCCCCTTTGACCTTTGGGTTTTTGAGGGGAGTTTTTACTTGCTTGCTATGATGGTTAAGCCAGGGGGTGGGCCTGTGAAGCCCTTTGAGGCTCTTTGAGTAAACAGTGATTTTGGGCTCTAAATAAACCTGAACTGTGTCACTGCACAGCCTGTGAGCTCAAATTGGTGCCAAGTATGGAAAATTTCATCGTGGCTGACATATTGGAGAATGGATTTCCCACCCCTCTGTTTATAAGCTAGTTGAACAGGTCATTACCCCAGCCACATATTGGAATCATTTGTAATTTGTTATATTGTTAATTAGATATATTTGATGTATTGGTTTATGTAAATTTATTTTTGTGGTTAATATTAACATTGTGCCGTTAACATTAGCTATAGACCTTGTTTACAGCAGCCATTTTGACATAAAATAGCAGGTAAACACAGGTGTTACTAATGACATTAATGAAGGTTCTGTTCCATTTAGGTCTAACAGAGCCAGGGTCCTGCTATTGTTCATGCTGGCTCACTGGCTCACTCTGCTACACTTAAATTGAATGGAACCTTAATTAATGTCATTAGTAACACCTGTGTTTACCTGCTATTTTATGTCAGAATGGCTGCTGTGAAAAACGCCTATTACTGCGCTTTACACAGCTGCTGGATAGACTCTCCGTGTTTTGAGACCAAGAAGGAGGACAACTAACACACACAATGGATTAAAAAACCCAAGTCTGCATTATGTAAAGTGTGTTTTGTTATATCATCAAATCTCTGTCCTGTCAAAGTACAAACAGCAGGTATTTTGGTTTCTATTGCGATTTTCTTTGCCTGTCCCATCAACTTCAGTATTTGTGGCACCAAAGTTTGCTACTAATGCAAACTTGGAGTCATGTTGCTGTGACGTAATGTCCTTTCCTTCTTTTGTAGGTTCCTTAAACACCCAGCCACAGCGTCATACATAGATCGGCCATGCATTTGTCATCTCATTTATATGTATCAGATTTCCCTTTTCCTAAGGCGAAATCTTACAACTATCTATGGATCATTACTGGCCACAGCTTCATTTAGTTAGCATTAACAGAAGACATGATGCCCACAGGCAAAAACCTTTTGTCTTTTTCAGTCACCACCCAACAGGTCTTAAGCAATGGATTAGCACTGATGGCTGGGAACACCCTGTACATGACAATCTCTTCCCATAGCTTAATTCCATTAGGCTGGCATTCACCCAGATGGCTTTCACTCAATATTGTGTAGAACCGTACGTATTAATGGCAGTGTTTCATGTCGCTGTGATTTTGATGCCTATACAAGATTAATTTGATTAGATTACTAATGGAACACTGCACTGCAGCTCTCTAAAACAAATCGTTCCCTGTTCATCTTTTAAATTTTGCAAAATTAGTTCTTGGACATGAAGTAAAAATAGTTGATGGTGCAATAAGGATTATATATGGGCTCTTAGTGTATGGCATCTTAAGACAGGATTGAGATAGATGCAGACTTAGATCACATTTTCTCATCTCTCTTACCAAGTTAAAGCTAAGTTGTGTGTTTTTTTCCCTCAAGGACACACCCAGAAGCACAGTCGTACACCAAAGTTCAAATGTAAATAATACATGGCTGCCATGGCCTTTGTAACCAACCAACCTTTAACCCTTTGAGTGCCGGCACGATTCTTGCGACTCTCCTCCCATCAGCATTTACCCTCATGCGTCTGTCTTGAAACACTGACAGTTGCCCGCCCCCGTCCTCACCCAGGTTCCTCATCCCTGCAGTAGATCAGCTGTTTAGAGCCCTTCACGGCTGAGTAATTCCCCCTGTAGCCATCACTGACCGTCAGCCGCTCTCCTCAATCTTTTCCTCCCTTTTCTCCGTATCATTCCCTCCATCGCTCTCTCTTCAGTCTCCCACATCTCTTCTCCCCCTCTTTCTGTCTCTCTGTCCATTAAATACCATACCCAGAATTCTGTGCTGCTGTACAGCTGCAGTGGTCTAATCCAGTCCAAGTTACATCAGCACTGCAATCAATCACGCAGCCCGCCCTGCCACCTTTCACTCTCCCGAACAGAGATTGACGCCTGAGCCGTCAAATTACTGTCATCCATTGGCGCCCATTGAGGACTATACATGTGTGCAAGCAAGTTTAGCCCTAAAAGAGAAGTTGTTAACATTCTTTTTAATCTGAGACATTCCAAGGCTTAATGCACGGACAAAAACATATATAATTGGGTTTATTCCCATATAAGCCATTCATATATGGTGAAGTTTGCTCTGACAGGGTATAAAATAGTATGAATACACAATACCATTTACACAAACCCAAAGGAAATAACACAATAAGAATGCTTGTTTTAAAACGGCAGGATTGCATTTAAAGCATCTTATACACCTTCAATTATATAACTGTCTCTAAAGGTACAGTAAGTGAGGCAAGCCAAGCTAAACAATGGACAGAATGACAGCCCTAATGAACGGTTAGCAGGCCACTGCATAAGTTAATGCTCTCTTGAGCATCTCTGAGTTTGGTTGCAGCACTATTGATTGGACACACTCTGCGGTTTTCATCCATAGACATCTGAGGACACGGCAGCACCGTCACTGTCAAATCTAAGACAAACAGCAATGACAGTGAATCCTGTGGAAACCTTATTAAACCCATGAGCAAAAAAGGTCTTAATTTTTCTTTACCTCTTCGATACTATAGCATATGTATGCATATCACAAAGAGCTCATTTAGCTAGAAATTCCTTTAATGCCATGACAGTCATGGATATGATATTCATAATACACAACTGCAGACAGCACTCATGAATGAATTGATGGCGTTGTGGCCTTGCCAGAGGTTCAGGTAAAAGCCTTGTGTGCGTACATTAAGTATTTAACGCAGATTACTTCAGAGGAATGTTTGTCTGGCTCTAGTATTACAATTCACTTCTCCTGAATGCTAAAATGGAATTTACCTCTTTAAAGAGCCTGCAGTTACATAACATGAACCTTTTCAGATGTAAGTGCTACAGCAAGCATATCAACCTCAATTCAAGTTATTGTCCCTCGAGGTACAGTAAAATGAACAAGAATGACAAAAATAAATAAGAAAGTGTATTAAAAGTATTTGAAGAGTCTCTAGGGAGGAAGATAAAAGTGCCCTCATAATGTTAATTGGTATTTTGTAATCGGTTTGAGATGAAAAGGGCATGCATGCAGATGGTGGCTAGAGGTTTTACTCTGCTTGGTTGTCATTAATTTTGTGCCTGACCATGTTTGAAAGCCATTAGCGTTGATGGAAGAGGGCGCTGATCAAGGTTTTTACAGGCTGGTTTGTGAGGCTGACATTTTGCAATGCCTAAGCACTTGACCAGCTAATAATTCTGCTAATTGTGGTCTCAAAAGTTAAGCTCTCTCCCAGGCTTCGAGGGATCCTGGTCAGTGAGATGGAGATGTGATATAGAATACGCGATCACTTAGAAAATAGCCCAAATTTCCTGTGAATTTATGATGTTGTAAAGTACGCCCATTACAGCCTCCTGATAAAACTTTATTGGAGGAAAAAAGAAAACATGTTTCAGGGAGAGGGAGGGATTTGGAACGCCTTTCCACCAGAAAAGCTGCTATAAATGAAGTCCCATTCATTAACAGTTTACATTAAATTCAATGATGTGGCAATACCATTGGGTTATTACAACTGTTATCTTTATTACCGTCCCAAATTATGACAAATAGACTAATACTGTTGCCATGTGCATTCTTGCTGTTCTATGCAAATTCTGATGAACATAATGCACTCAATAATGTTAACTTTTCTGTGCCTCATACAACTTTGTTCATTGGTGGAACAAAAAAGAAACGATTTTGAATAACTGAATGTGGTTTGTGTGTTTTCTAAGGTTCCTGGGGTAAGTCTACTGCTTTTACAAACATGTGGTTGTAGTTTGTTTACTGACCTAAAGGTTTTGCATATGCTGTTCCAAGTTCCAGTGTTCAGCAGCCATAACTGCAGCCAGCCTCTTTCGTTAGGAGGGCACACTCCTCTTCCAAGATAGTTCCCAGTGAATAAATTGCATTCCTTTTGCCTCTCAGATCGTGATATAGATACAACTCAGCTATTTCCCAAAAAGGCAGCCAGTGTTCTGAAAGGGAAGTTGACAACTCTGATTTGGCAAACATCCCAACAAATAATGTTTCTAAATTTTTCCATTTCCAAATCCCACCTTATGACCCCATTCTGTCGTTATGACTCCTTCGGGCAAATGCACATGCAAATACAACAAAGTGCTCTTTGTCCAAGCAGTAGTCATGTTAACAACAAAAATAATTTTTAAATGACAATGTTTGTATCACTGATTAGCATTCTCAGCATATTGTGGAAAATATGATTTTTGGGTGATCATATTGATTACCCAATATCTTCCAGCTACTGAAGGTGGAAAAATAATAGAAGCAGCACATGAAAAAGGCCTCATACTTTGAAGTAACTATAGTATAATTACAAAGGCAACACAGGCAAGTCATATTAATTTTAATTCCAACTAGAATTATGTCAGCTCTATGATGTTTGACAATAACTACTTCTGTATTGTCTTAAAGACACATGAGGTAATATCCAGAGTTGATTGAACTGTAGGTACATTGGTGAAAACCTGCAATATTTACCCAGATTACTATATTCTAAACCAAAAGTTTATCAATTTCAGGCATGACCAAAACATAAGTATAAGGTTTGCAGGGGACTGACCACATCTGTTACAGACATCACTAACACTGGTGTATATTCTAGACAATCTGTGCTTGGTATAATGAATTCTGTGTATAATTTTTCCACTGAATCAGCCCATGTCGGGCACAAACAGAAAAATTATGAACTAGGTCAAGGATGTTGCCCCATTGGTCATCATCTATGCTAAGCCCCAGATCCTGCTTCCATGCTTCACTAGTCTGATGGGGGAAAACCGAGCTGACAGGGTCCATGGAGTCGCAGATATATGAAATATTCCTCCTCTGATTGGGGTCTACAGTAAGAAGAGTGTCAATTAAAGTTTTCGGAGGGCACTTTGGAAAACGGGGATACTGTTCCTGAATAAAATGTCTAATTTGAAAGAGGCAAAAGAGCTGAGATGTTGGGAGCTGAAATTTGGCTGACAGGTCTGCAAAGGATATGAAGATTTCCTTGTCATATAAATTGTTAACTGATGTTATGCCCCTGTTGAATCAACATTGAAATGCAGAGTCTATGTTAGATGGCTTAAAGGAACATGTGACTATAAGAGTTCCATGCCAGCCTGAACAATGGTGATGCTCTATGGTATAAATGTGAGCAGTGATTTGAGAAAGTGTTACCTTATTTTTCTTGTTCCTCTTTTGAAATGCCACTATTTCAGTGTTTTAAAAAAATACTCCAATGTTTTGGGCACAATATCCTTTTTCTGACTTACCCAGACTGAGACAAGATGTTTGATACCATTTTCACTTCTGCACATCCACTGGTTTGGTTCCCATGGGTAGCATTTCATGTTAGCTTAGCATAAAGACTTGAAGTCTACAGGAGTCATTAACATAGCTTTGTCAAAGTGAAAAAATAAACCTTACAGCGGCTCTTATTTACACAATGTATCATGAGAATTACATGGTGATGAAATACACACCCTGGATTTAGGGGGGAAAAAAACAAGAGTCGCTTTAGGGGAACTTAGATCGTACTAACATATGTTCAGCAGTTATACTTCCTATCATCTAACTTCTCCTAAAATAACTCTCCTTTCCAAGATGTGTATTTCAAATACACATGATACACTGTGTATAAAAGACAGCTTTGGAGTTGCTGTAATGTTTATTTTTCACTTTGACAGTGTTACACTAATGATTCCTGTAGACTTCAAGTCTTTCTGCTAAGCTAACACAAAATGCTAACCACTGGAACGGAACCAGTGGATGTACAGAGGTGAAAATGATATCGAACATCTTGTCTTAGTCTGGGTAAGTCAGAAAAATTGTATTTTGCCCAAAACGTTGGAGTATTCCTTTAAAATGGTGATTGTTAATTTTGGGGGCAAGAGTAGATCAGTGCAAGCCAAAATGGTTTCTAAGTTGCATCCTTGTGTTAAGAGACAAAGTAACCACTGGTCTAATGTTGATGGTAGAGATAGACATGGGTAGTTGGGAGCACAGCCATGACCGTAGTGAAATCTGAGCAGAGGATACCTCCATTTGGATCCAGACAGGCTGGTTGACAGTTGAATTGCCCATGCAATATAAAGCTTTTGAATATTAACGTACCAGAAATACTATAAACAATTGGGAAGGGTGGGGCCACCTGCCAATTTAGGAAGCTGCAAGATTTTCTTCTGCATACGCAACAGTTTATTGACCCAAAGAAATTTAGATAGTCTAATTTAGCCAAAAAAAACAAAAAAACAAATTTAATTAACTATGGGAATATGTTGAAAAAGATAAAGAAATTTAGGTTTAATAACCATTTTGATCAGACCTAATAATCTTTTTTCTGCAAAGTTATGAACATACTTAGCCATGCACCAGTACACAAGCCAGCTGCTGTTAGGCTTTAATGCTCAAATGAGAGAATAAAGTTGTATGAAGATATTAATAGTGACTGCTGTCTGTATGTCACAGCACTGCAAGTTCCAATGCTGAGATGAGAACAATGTTAAAATGAGTAGGATGCCAGAGGCCATGTACATGTGTAATTGCATGGAAAATTCACTCTGCTTACACACATTAATACATCCAAGACAGCAGCCACATGTCAGGCTGATCTGTGTGGTTAAAAAAAATATGTTTTTCACTTATCTATTTCATGCTATTTACATTATTAAAACTTCCAGGGGGAAGACATTTTTATTTACCAAATGATAAAAGTGATTGGTACAGCAGGGACTGCTTAGTATTCAGGTGGCAGAGGGTTGAATTTGCTCTTCTAAGCCTGCTTCATATGAAACAGATCTGGTAACTTTGCCTCAAAGGGGCAATCACAGGAGGCATCAACATAAGTACAACATTTAAAGTAATCCCCTTCATTTCATTTCCCAGTCATGAATAGACAAGACATCTACAGTGCAGAAGAGCCCTTACAATGCAATGCAAGGGCAGCATAATGTCCAAGGAAATCAATGTGTGATTGGTATACAGTGATGAAATGAATCATGAGGAACCCTTGGACAAGCATTACTGATAGAGTAGCATTCAATAATCCTGTAGTATTATGTAAGGCTGTCTCATGAAAGTTGATGATTGTAATCATCAGTCATAAGCTCCCTGCAGTCAAATGACTAGTTTAAAGGGAGCATTTTTTTCTCTTTCTCTTTTTAAGAGAAACCACACTGCCACCTGTAGTGTCCCTATGGTATTCATGGTATTTATATAGCAGTTCAGTGGTGTTGGTGCTGCTGAAAATATGTTCCATGGACCAAGCCACTACTACAAGAAAGAAAGAAGAGTTATAAGAGCTTCATTTAACCAGAAATACCTGCATCCTCTCATTATTCTGACAAAACTGCATGGTCATGTAACCCTAAACTGGTAAGCAATTAAAATCTTTATGCAGATATCTATGAATTTTATAGATTTTGAATGCTCAAATATGTTTATATGGCTCTGTTGCAAATTATTATTAGCACAGTTTATCGACATTGAAACGTGTGCCAAGGCATTTTCTGATTGCAAGACAGGCAATGAATGACGAAAACGAAATAAATAGATAAATAAATACATAAATTCAAATTGATGTATTGAACAGCCCAATCTGATTCAACTGAGGAATTTCTGAGTTGCGTACAGACCTAATATTATGGTCTTTTATATGTCCACAAACTACACCCAAAACCCAAATTATTGAGTAATGAGTTCGATAATGAAATGCTTGATGACATATATTCATTTAACATAAATTATTCAAATGTCGAAGATATACTCATTGTATACTATAAGCAAATGATGCCTCTTTGCTGTTATACAAGACTCCAAAGTGAGCTCAACATCACTGCAGTTACAGCTTGTAATGTGCAGATAATGGGACTCTACAGTTTGATAGCAAAAAATGCAATTGTAAGTTTTTCGCAGTTAATTTTTACCCAGTAACAGTTTGCGATATCAAAGGAATCAAACACTTGCTTTCAAAATATTGACATATCAAAGGGTTGTGCGTTTTGGCCATTCTTTGATGTAAAATAATACCAAGGGTGGCACAAACATGGCAATTAACAGTAATGAAGTGAGAGATCAGATGGGTGAGGCTAATGATCAATGTGAAGCCAAATGTTTGTTGAAGACAGTTGCCCTGAAGACAGTGTTACAGCCGTGCTGTGGCCTACTTTATCATTCTTCTTGTGCCCTGGCTTATCAGCCTTATTTTCCACTGCAGGAATGACAAAATCTCAGTTTTGTGACTTAGCTGTGTGAAAGAAACAAGGAAGAGTCACGAGCAAAATGGTAGAATACTGTTCATGGAAAAATAACAACTCTACTATCCTCAATTAATTGTGCTATTTTTATTTTTACTTACTTAGACTATTTATTATGCAAATATTTTTCATGTGGGTGTTTTTTAGTTATATCCCTTACTAATTTGTAGCCTAAAGGCATGCTGAAAAATTAACTCATGGCATGTACTCCAGGCCAACAACTATAGCCATCTCTGCATGACAGAAAACAGTTAGAGTGTGAAATCATGGGTGCATTTTGCAGATATATGAACTATAGGCCCTCACAGAGAGAGACTATACTGCTACTTGCTGTGCAAATGTAGAATATGTCGAATGTAATCAGTGGGAGGCTTTTTGAATAATGCCATTATCACAAACAGCAGCATACTTAATACACCACACAAGAAACAGGAGTGTAGCGGCAAAGATTTTCATGCACTGACAACCTGCTGATAATGAATATTATGTGACTGAGTTAAAACTGTTAAAAGTTGGGCGCCCTGGTGGGTCACTGTGTAAAAAGCGTACCACATGCTATTTGAATGCAGTGGCCTGGGTTCGATTCTGGCTCGTGCCCTTTGCCGCATGTCATCTCCTCTCTCTGCCCTGTCTTTCCTGTTTCTCTCACAGTGCCTGTCCAATAGAGCAGAAATGCCCCAAAAATTATCTTAAAAAAAAAAACATGTTAAAAGCGTAATATTCTCATAAGAGAATCACAGAATGGAGTGCTCTACAAAAGGTTATCCCCCGACACCCTTCCCTGATAATGCAGAGATGCACTGTGCAAAATGAACTCTTTTTCCTTTCTATTTCTGATAAAAAAAAATAAATAAAAAAAAAGCCGGAAGGGAAGAAGACACAATGTTCAAGAGATAGTTAACCAGCAAGAGCACTTTTGTCAGTTTGACCTTTCGAATCAGACCAGGGCTTGAAACTGTTCCTCCTCTGATGATCCCCGGCACGCCGCGCTGCCTGAATACCGAGCAAACCTCAAAAGAACATTTGATGAGTTACACAGACAGCCGGAGTGGGGAGATAACCAGATGCCAAGTGTCGCTCAGAGGACAGGTGCATCTGGTTTCGCTGGAGCAGTGCATAAGTAAACAAAGCACTGACAAAGAGAGTGGGAGGAGGCAGGAAACAGATTTAACCAGGAAAGAACACCGTGGGTAGAAATTGGGGGGGACAGAGGAACAGCAGCGGTGTGTATGGTATCCCTTAAGCTTTCTAAAATGAGAGTTTCACCTGGGAAAGAAAAAATCTTCATGTTCATTGAGTTGCATCTGGGGCTCTGGTCCTCACAGTTAAGAGATGGGTCCCTGGCCGTTTCCCACGACACTGCTGCTGCTTTAGCCAGCCTTGACAAGCGAAGGGGTGGTCAAAACGCTGGGGGGAGCGCCACTTTGGGAGAAGAGGTCAGCTTGAGAGGACTCCAGCTATGGCAGGCCACTGGGATGCAGGATCAGAAATACGGCAAGTAAGGGAACGATGCATCAGCGGGGGATCCCCAGAGGGCTCGCTGATGACGGGAAGCAGAAACAACTGTCTAGACAAAAATGAGCAGCGAAAGGTCTCCTGGTTCACCGGCGCGGGCGGAGAAGTGGACGAGCGGAGGAGGATTCAGACTCGCCGGGATGCGTGAGGCCGAGGCTTTCGGGCTGACCAGAACCTGCCGGCGCCTAATGATGAAAAAAAGGTGGCGGGCGGGTGTGTGTGTGTGTGTGTGTGTGTGTGTGCAAACTGCAGATGATGAGGTTCCCTTCTCCTGAAATGTCTATGTCAGAAGAATTACACATCCCAGTAATCTCATTTGAGGCCGCCTCGAAGACAAGCCTGACAAAAAACAGCATTTACTGCACTAGTCATTATGAGTCTCCAGGAAGGTCCATTTATCTTGTGTGAGGCAGCACCTTCTGCAGATATTTAGACTCCTGCTGTTTCAAATCAACTTAATCTTGTTCCAGACCCTGTGGTTGGAGACAAAGCCGGTTATTCCACTTTGTTTATTCCATCTGCTGGACGAAATGAAGAAGCTTGCTGTTCGGTGCCCTATGGACTCTCATTGATTCCCAACCACGACATGATGTTAACAAAGAGGAAAATATATTTGCTCGGGTTCAATCTCCTTCTTAAGGATTGATCCTGCTTGCCTGGGGCCCACTGTGTTCTGAAACCGCTGCGTTTTAGGGATGTGAATGCATTCACAACAGCTAAAGGTAAATGCCAGAATGGCCGAGGTATTTTTAGGAGGCAGAGCAGATGAATTCATAACACTTTTTTTTTTTGCTCCGAGTCAGAACTCAAGAGCAAAAGTAGTGAACCTGTTTCTGCAGGTTCACTTTTTTCACATTTTACCTTAAGGCCCCTTCAGCTGCCTTTTTTTAGGTTTCAAAACAAAAAAATATTCAAAATACCGTCTCACTGCCATGAACACTGTTTCTGAGTTTTCTTCGCTTCATCGGTGGAATGGAAACAAGTGGACTAATTTGATATTTGGATGTTTTTATGCATAAACTAGTTTGTTTGCTTTTTGTTCAGCTTTCTTGACTTTGTTCAATATAGTCAGTACAATTATCTGATGGACATATGTCGTTCTCAGAATTTGTTTTACTTGCCATACTATGCCAAAACTCTGTATCTCTAAGCATACCTGAATGTTGCTGATTCCTTGCTTTCAATGTATCAATCAGTTTTAACAATTTATATAACAAGGTCAATAAATTGAAATATACAGTATATATACTGAATATGAGATATACCCTACATATACAGTATGTAGAACTGTCTCAATATCCATCCTTTCACTGCTACTGTACTACAAGCTTTAAAGAGTTATTTGCTTTCATGAGACACGCCTGCTCAATTCCTCCTCTTTTCTATTCATAAATTCATTATTTTTCGTTCTCTTGTTTGTTATTGTGATTCATTTGATTTGACAGAGCAGGTAAAAGCGACTGTTTCCTAGGAGGATTTATTAGCCAACAGTGGCCGGCACACAAATACAAACATCAAGAAAATTGAGCTCAGCACTGGCAGTGGGCGATGCGTTCAGATTTAACAAGGGGGGGATGACAGGGCAGGTAAATTCTTGTTTTCGTCTACATATTTCCCTGTAGTTATCAAGGGGAATTCGTGTAATAAATCGTGCTATCAAAGGATTTCCCATGCTTTCATCTCCTCTAAAATAGCCCCCTAGGGCTTATAGGTGATGGAGGGTGAACATGAATACAAGGGGAGGTAGGTGGGTGTACATAATGGGGATATGTAATTGTTTTGGTGAAGAGGGCAATGGGATGTCTGAGAGAAGATCCAGCGGGGAAAGAGAGGGGGGTTATGTAAGGACCACATGGGAATAATGAGCACCACGGTTCTTCCGCGCTTTGTGGCAACGCTTCCGCACAAATTAAGAAAAGAAAATCCTTCCGGCTGGTATTTGTGGCTGGTTTTAAGAGCGGAGGCATCAGACAATTTTAGTCTCGCTTTTGTCATCAGCCTGGGAGCGTCATTGATGTGACAGTTTGGTTTTTACCGAGCTATCGACATCAGAAAGAGACGCTGCGATGATGGAATAATCTTTGCTCAGACTTCACTTGCAGTAGTCGGTGTGAACCTGAGCACTTTGGATTTCAGAGGATGGATGGAGGCGGCGCATGAGGCGCATTAGAAAAGGTACAAATGCAATAATGTCCTAGAAAGCTTGTCGGATGTCTTTATTCCCGAGGATGACTGGCATATTACAAACAGAGATGACAGATACAGCCACAGGTAGAGAACGGCAGTCTGACAGGTCAATGTTTTTTAAAAATCCCTTGTAGGGCCTCAATCAAAATGTGCCTCTTATCCAACATTTTATTCCATGCACTTAAGCATGCTTTAAAAATATAGTAGCTATTTGATTAAATATGAATCAACTCAGTGTAACAAATATTGACTTTGGCTGGTAAGTCATCATTCATAGTTTACTTTACACAGCTCCCATTGTGGCTTTGCTTATGGATGTGAGAGGAATATGTCACATCTTAAAAGGCCTGAGGCGCGTTTAAATTTTCAGAATGCAGTAATTCCTGCTGCCAGTATCTCCGGTTCTCTGTATCTGGGTTAACTTGTGATATTATCATTACTCATCACTTGTATTGTGAAGGTATTATTTATCATTTAAAACTCAACATTACTCCTCAATTTTGGATGTCTGTTCCCATTTATGTGTGTGTGTGTGTGTGTGTGTGTGTATTCTTTTCATAACAACATATAAAGGGGATTCTTAACAAGTCTTTGGGCAGCCATATTCTAAGTTTTTTGCAGATTGGATTTCAAAAGTTGTGAGCAGACATTCTTCAATTGTGTGCTGTTTTAAGCTGGGAAACGATCATATTTCACCACCGACTGATTTATGTTTAAAAAGTGTCAGCTTGTTACCTGGATGCCCATGTGTTTGGTCAGCTAAATATCACCGTCTTGCTGCTAACACATAAGATAAGAAGGGACAATGCATATTAATGAACATGAGGATTTAAGCCCAGATTTAGCCATACAGGCTAATTTTCATCTGCTGTCCCTTCGCAGGTTGATAACATTTTAATAAACATATGAAAAAAAAATCACAAACAAATAATAGGAAGTCACCTAGCTACATTAACATCAACTGCTGTGTGAACCCAATGTAATTTTCATTACAAACTCACTTGGTTTTGTTTATACTAAACAATTTATAAGCAAAACACGTGTCCTTAAGGTCCTATGAACATGCTGAATGCATTTCATACCTCAAAAGACATTTGCAAAACCTTATTCTGGAATATTCTGATAGTTGCATGTGTTTTGCATTTGCGTGTGTAATATATCATCCCCATGCTCATGGCTTGCTGGAAGATCATATTATGTAAACAAAAGGGGGATGTGGTTTTCCTAGCGTGCACTGTAGCACCACTGGTGGTGACAAGCTACACTGGGTACCTGCAACTGAGCTGACTCTTCTTGAAGTGCAGTTTAAATTGCACTTTGTAGCAGAGGCTAAAGCTAAAGACAAGATAGTGTCACAGTAACCACAAATCATTTGGTCAATATTTGTGCACAAACAATACTCCAGTGGACGTCCATGATGGCATCAGACATGGTTGCTAGGAGATTTATCTGCAAAGCTTCTGTAAGAGTTAACACATAGTCTTTCATTATACTGGGAGAGGCTGTGCCGTTGTTACTTGCTTGCCCTCCTGGTCTTGACAAATAAATTGTAATTATATTTGCTCAGTGTGCTGTCAAAAACAAATACACAAAATAAGTCCACATGGGACCTCGCTGTCTTTACACCCACTGGCTAAATTCCTCTGCATAGATTTTTTTCCAGCTCATGGTGGAACCCAAGTTCGGAATGTGGTGCCTTTGATGCCATGAAATGTATGCCTATATGATGACACATGCTGTTCACGAGCCATATCATTATCCATATTGGAGGAACAGTGTCACCAAAGCTCCCCATGTGACAGCATGTCAGCGTATTGCATCACTTCCTTCTGTGTTTCCTTCCATCTCTCTCTCTGAAGTAAAATCTTGTTTCTTGCTGCTGCGCCTACGGTCCATTATCAGCCTCATGCCTAAAAATGTGTCAGAGCTATACGGCATGCATCGCCTCAAAACTAAACGCTGTTGCGGTTGATTTCAGGTAGTCATGTCATGTCATGTCCTATCATGTCAAAGTGGCGCTACAGAGTGCTTTAGTGCTGATTGAGGGTAATGCTTGTAATGGAACATAGATGAGCAGCTGGTTAGTTTTGTGTATTAATTACAATGGTGCTATAATGTATCAGGCCCTTGTCTCCAATTGCCATTGTCTCCAACTGCCAATTTCAAGTACTCATTAAAACAGCAGTAATTTAAATACGCTCAAACTGTGGAAAACAATTTTGAGAAAAGGGCCCATGGTAATACTTTGGGCTTGGAAAATTAAATGTTTATTCCACTGCAGTATCTTATAGATCTTGGGAGATGAATACAAAGTGTAATATTTTAATAGTTATGGCTTTGTGTGTTTGTATAACTGTGTGGGCAAGCAAGTGTGAATGTGGGCAGTTCTGTCTCACATGGGTTTTGTATTCTAATATGGCTCTATCGGCTCAACCACTTGCCTCAGTACACTGAATATTTGCATGCACGTGCTCAGCCAATCACGGTGAACCTATTCAACCCTATAGGGCAAGGGTCTTCAACCTTCTTCGATGTGGGGACCAACAAGCAACTTCACAGCAGTCTTGTTGACAGGGGAGGATGAGAGGGATGGGTGGGCAGGGGGGCTATGCATACGCCTCTACATGGACCTATTTTTTCCAGCAACTACTCTTCAATAATTGGCTTTATGCTGTCTTTATACTGAAGACATGGAGGCGAATTATTTTATGCCAAAAATGTATGCAGATTTATGCAGATTCAATCCACTGAACGGCTGAATAAACATGTGAACATGGAGATAATACATAACTTGGAAAATGCTGAATACAGCTAAAAAAAGGGAAAAAAGTCAAAAGAATAAAAAGTGCATTCAATCAAGTAAAAAAAAAGTTATTAATAAAGTAAGTAAACAAAAATGTGAATGTATTCAAGTCCTAAAATAAGCACATTTTTTGGTCAGCTCTGTGTCCTGCAGTGATAGATCTGTCCTGATCAATGTGTCAGCACCATGGACAGCGTCACAGTGCTGAGGGGGGAGAGGAAGAGGGAAAGACAAATAAAGACATAATTAGGCTACCATCGCCTCTTACTACTAAATATAAAAGAGAGAAAGATAAAGTAAAAGAGACAAAGAATAAACTCACCAGTTTGTGAGAAATTTGGTCAGCTCAAATAATCCTGGCCAGCACTTACAGGGCCATCTTACTTCACTAAACACCCATTTCCTCATACAATTCGTCAAACAGGCGGGCAGTGAGAGCGTATGATGTGACATAGTTTACAACTTTGGTCACATCAGTCAGAGCACTGTGAAGACAGGGTGACAGCTCATGGCTGGCGAGCCCGTCTCTCTGTGTGTATAAGGCAGTGGGTGAACTCGCACTCCGGGATGACCTGTCTCACCTGAGCAGTGAATCCGGACAGCCGTCATCTGACTGCTCGCACTAAGGGGGAGCTGGTGTATGTGTCGAGGTGGGGGTTATTGGTTGTTTTGTCACTTAACACCTTTGCGGCCTGGTATCCAACACTGTACGGACTGGTACTGTGTCACGGCACGGTCATCGAAAATAACTGCTATAGGGCTCTGCCCCATATAAGACAGAAGCTACACCCCTCTTCATCCATGCTTCTCTAGCGTTCCCGGACAACACCATTGCTGGGGATGACATTATCTGGTTCACCACCTGCTAAGCACTGCCCGACATGCCCTGTCCCATGCCTACCCCACTGGCAGAGTCTTGAGTGGCTTTGCGCCCGACATGCTGATGAGGGGGAGGCAGATCCGACGGAGTGTGATGACTCCTGGGCTTTGGCACTGGTGAGCAAACACTTCCAGCACTCTCCCGAAGTGGAGGACGATTCAGCTGGTTGCACTCTGTCCTCCTTCCCACGGAGGTGACAAGCGGGAGAGGCTGCACAGAGAGGGACAG
Source organism: Neoniphon sammara (assembly GCA_900302535.1). Lineage (NCBI taxonomy): Eukaryota > Metazoa > Chordata > Actinopteri > Holocentriformes > Holocentridae > Neoniphon > Neoniphon sammara. The sequence goes on along the minus strand of OMKZ01055210.1, from coordinate 86,123 downwards.
CTACGTGGAGGGGCACACAGCAGTTGTTTGTGCGGTATGGACACTGAGCGGCTGGCGCGCCTCATTGGCTCTGTGACACCATACCACAAACCTATGTGTTAGTTGGCAAGGACCCTCCCATGGCTATTTGTGTGCACCCTACACAGGGAGAACACCACTCACAGCCGTCTTCAGAGGATCTGTACAGTGGCACCGTGGCTGATGCCGTGTCCATTCATCCGATTTTAGCTGTTGGATGTGTCTAGGTCTTTTTCCAGGTCTGTGCATAACAGTGGGACACAGGACCTGGAGGTGAAAGATCTCTTGTTCTGGAGTGTTAAGGCACTTGGGCACTATTAAGACCAGCCATGAGTTGTCTGGTATTGGGAGCCTCATGTATTAAACACATAGGGTTCGCTCCCTCCTGACTTATCTGCCTCACCTGTTGTGCATTGGTTCACAGTCAGTCAGGCTTATGATATGGCATGTTGTTGCAATGTCAGTCTCCCAGGGCTCTATTGGCTTAAGGCAACAGAGCCCTGTTAGAGGATGAAGTCTGTGGTTAAATAGAACAATAGTTACGCATGGCAAATGTAGTTCAACAGTATATTCCCAGGCTCTGGAGGCTCTAGGCCAATCCTCCATAGTATGCTGTCCAATAAACAAACTCAATAGCCTAAGGGCATTTTGCAACAGAAACCAACAGCCTCATACTCATGCTTTAAGATTAAAAAAAAAGCAGGTTGGCATTAAAGCAAAGCCAACTTTTTTGAAAGGCTTGTATCAATTACCATTTGTAATTAAACACAGGCTCAGTATCAACTGTTATGGGAATTATTTATTTGAAATAGGGCTCTGAAGGTAATTGTATCCTTGTTTTATCCCAGGCAATGGCAAAAATGCAAATTAAGGTGATGCAACCATGGCGAGACATTATAATTATAAAGAGGCATTGTCCTCCTGAAGTGACTTAGACACATTAAATTTCTATCAGAATATTAATACCCATCAGACCTACATTATATTTATACCTTCAAAAACTTCCAGCTTAAGGGAAACAACGAGGACAACAAAGCAACGCTTTTTAAATCTTTCCCTTCCTTTTCACACCGCTCATCCGATGTACAGGCTGCTTTGTATGGCAGGACTGTGCATTAGGGATAATAATAGCTAATAAGGAAGAGCGACTGCTTTTTCATTTGGGCTTCAGAGGGAAAGCTCATTAAAGTCACAAAGCCTCTGTGAGAATGAGTTGTCTGAACCTTGCTTTGATTCCTTGAACACCAGCAGCTCTGAAGCCCTGTTTCATAATCGCGCGTCCCCTTTCAGATTTTTCCGCGTGTAAAATATTTAAACAAAATGTACTCCTCGTGTTTATGCATCAGCGACTTTCTTTTTTTTTTCTGTAGGTTTGTCTGCCATTTTGTCTGGAGGACCGCTGCAGAAGCTAACAAGAAAGTGATGATCAAAATAGAGTTCAAACAAAATCTTTATGCATCTGGAGCCCCTGAAAATGAAAGGCAATTGCGCATTTTCCTCCAGGATGTGATATAATCCAGTCATTTGGAAAACAGACTAATACAGAAATAAAAAATACACAGTGCCTTAGCTGTATATATGCTGTACATGTTTACTTTTAATGCCATCTTTCTCTTTATTTTCTATGTGTAATGACTTTTAAACTGATTATAAACTTTACATAATGATGATGATGGTGATGATGAGTGTCAGACATCAGAAACATGGAGCTCCTCATTGAAAGATATTTTCAAAGCTGTACATAAAATAGAATTATTTACTGAAAATAGGAAAAGATAATAAAGACCCCCCAGATCCCCTTCACCACATGCTTCCCCTAATCTCATCCATAATTAATGCCTTTGGCTGTCAGTGAATGTTGTAACCAAATAGATATCTATTCCCATTCTGCGGGAGACTGTGTCATTGCATTTACACACCCTAATTGGGACATTTCATCAACATGCTCAAAGAATAATTAGTTCATGCTCAAAGAATAATTAGATGACTCCTTTCATAAGTTTTATCCATTTGTACAAATCTGAACTGGTGGAGTGATTAATGATATTCACATAACCAGGATGGCTTGTGTCCATCTCGACATCAGATGACAGAGTATCAGATCGGATCTCGCTCTTTGATGCCTTCACTTTGTTCAAAGTCAGCGGCGTGAAAAGAACAAAGAAGCAAAACAAAACAACCGAGCGAGTGAACACAGGTGTGCAGAAATATCGAATTAGCTTCATCCAGGATGGAGTTCAGAGTGAAAAATCAAAATTCAGCTCTCCTTAAGCAATGGAATTCATCTCGTAAGACAAACTTGGGCTGTATCTGTATAAAACCAAACACATAGTCAATTACACTGAAACAAACTTCCATATTCAGCCAGGCAGCTGCAAAACATCTTTTCTGAGAGTCCGTCGCAGGAGAGAAAGAAAAAGCTGCAGAGACTTGATGACTTTTCCATTAATTTCCAGTCTCGCAATTTCTCGAATAACAGTGATAAACAAAAACAACAAAAGAAACACCCGTGCTCGGTAGGCAATCAAATTAGTTTTCATTCTTTGGCTGACAAAACTGTCATGTTGAGAGGACGGATGAAATGATTTGGGCTCACATCTTGGTGGTGGGGAATTTCTCCATTTTATTCATATTCACAGCTGGATGCTTAAGACAGACTCAGTAAAATCACCTGGGTTAAATAGACGCTGCATGTGCTGTGATTAGAGGACAAGTCAGTCAACTAAGTAGATTATTCCACGTTCCACAGCCATATGCTTTGTACTTTGTGGTTCCACATGGAGTTTCTGCACGCCTTAATGCACACTGTGCACGAGCAACATCACTGGTTTCCAACCTAGCTCCCAGCCCATATTGCATGTCTCAACCTCATGTGTCCACTGCATATAAATAGACATAAACTGACCTGTGGGTTTTGCACAACAGCTCCCAAAACATCCTCACCTCATTTTTCTCTGAGCTGATGGTATATTCATCTGGTCATCCACACACACATGCAAATAAAAAAACACATGCAGCAACACTGTGCATGCTTTCAGGTGCATAATAGCCTGTATGAGCCCAACTAGTGGAAGAGGAATTATCTAATAAAGCCTATGCAAGGGAATACGACAAACTCTCTATACAGGGTTCCCACTCAATTTCTTTCCCATGACTTTTCAACGACCCATAATAAAATTTCGATAACCATACACAACCTATAAGTACATGGACAGAAGTGAAATTGAAGGAGCATAACGTAGTCACACATCAACGCATGTTACGTTATGCCAACAGCTGCAGAAAATCGAACTTACACATCATAACATTATGTGGAAGGTTATCCATGGAAGATTACTGTAATAAATTTCATTACAGAAAACAAAATTAAATTCCATGACTTTTCCAAAACTTTGGATGATTTTTTCCAGGTCTGGAAAATGCGGTTTTAAAAATTCCATGACTTTTCCAGGTTTTCCATGTCCATGAGAACCCTGTCCATAGGAATGCGCTGTCTTTTTGGGCATTCCCAATGCATTAAATCAGCATCACATTAATCAAAGGCTTACATAGGCCTCCAGGCTAGGCTTACATTCATGGAGGAGTCTGTCGTTAACTCATCTTAACTCAAGTAACGTGGTTTTGGGTCAAGGCACGTAAAATTTGGTTAGAATAACCTGGTTAAGCTCATGCACTAATTGTAAGAAACCTGGTCCAGATGTCTGTCTAACTCCTGGATTAAACTGGCTGCTGTGACATGTAAACATGCTTGACTTTTTGCACAAACGTTTTACAGTGTTTATTGCTTCATTCATAATTCCTTTTCCTTGTATCAGAAGTCATCTACTGAAATACACTAAATCTTTTTTGTGTTTTTTTTTTTTTGCTGGCAGACCATTCTATCTGCAGGCAGGACTATTCTGTTAATTGGTTTATTCAGGGCAACAGGGACACTCTATCGCAGGGTATCAAAGGTGCATGTAAACAGCTTAACCCAAATAACACCGTAAATGGAGTATGGTGAATAGCCGGGTTACTCGCCGCATATAAATGCCGGCGCTGTTATAAAAAGACACACACCCTTTTAAAAGTTCCTCCACCTCTCACTTTTTAATTCCAGCCACAGCCGCCTGCACTCTGTTGCTATGCCGCATCCTACCTCAGACACTTAATGCTCAAACAAATTTGATCCAAAGCTAGGATGACAGACCTTCGAGACCGATGAAGAGACAAACAATGCATCATTACCGGGCCAGGTTTGCATGTGTGTGTGCGAGTTTGTATTCATTCTGCACGTTCATGCGTATGTGTGTTTGCGGAGAGCGAGGCTCAGCCATAGATAACAATGTTTGACAGGTGTCAGCAGCTCTCTACCCCTTATCTGCTGCAGAAGACACTGTAACCAAATTAGTTTTAATGTAATCAACCCCCCCTCCAACCCTCCGTCCCCTGACTCCTTGCTCTTGCTCCTGCGTCTCGCTGTGAGAGGCAATCTCAACAGTGTTTCTCTCAGGGATTGGTTGCCTTTGCATTAGCTATACTTTTAGCACTGTGACACTGCAAAGGAGGATTTGTTCGACAATACATGCAATGTCAGTGAAGAGCTACACATGCCAAAATGACAGAGGAAAACTGACCTGGTAATGGGAAGACAAGAGGACATATACTGCGAACATCAACTCCTAATTCCACACACTTTAAAGTGGCACTGAAAGGGATACTGTAGTGATGAACCATATCACTGTCCCTCCAGTTTATACTTGATGGTACAGAAAACTGCGGCACGGGCTATTGTCTTGCATTAGGGTCTGATATAAGTAATACATGCTGAATTACTGCGTTAATGGAATTGCCTTTTTCAAATTAGAAAAATGTCAGTCCCTCTAATTCTGGCAGGTCTCTAATACCTTTAATATATGTATGACTGTATAACTGCGGTGGCTGGCCATGTGTGTAAAATGCAAACAAGTGTAAACTTGCTTCTATATTTCATGCTTCTATATTTAGGTTGTGTGGTTGCCTTTTTCCTTCACTTTCATTAGTTTGTGTTGAACTGCGTACGGGTGCACTTCACTAGTATCTGTCATCTGGTGAGCTGAAAGTAGCTGCCCTGTTTGCAGTGACCTGTAACCGTGTAAACATCCCTCTAAGCTCTTGGTGAATTTAAATTTTGCAGTGAATTGTCAGTGTGCCTCTTGGTAACTGTTTTTTTCCCCCCCATTTTGTGTGATTTAAATGGTTGTGGAAGTGTTTTCAGAGTCAGCAGGGTTATACAAAGTTCACAGGTTTCTTGACAAGGTGAGAGCATTGTCTGAAACATTATTTCCTCTGACACAGTATTTGATTTTTATAGCTGATGCTACAGTATGGACCTTTTATGTATAAATAAGTATTTATATTTTAATACCAAACGAGTTCCCACAGTTGTGATTAAGCCTATCACCAAGTGACACTGCAGAAGTGGTGTCTGTTGTGACAGTCCTGTGCAGTGCACTGTTAACCTTGCCAGGAGGGAAGCCTGGAACAAAGTGATTTTGAATCTGATGTAGTAGCTAGCCAAGTTAGCAGATCTGACAGGTATTTAGCCCTGACAAAGGCTAAGCATTAGATATGGTAATAAACTGAAAGAGGCTAATGTGGCATACTTTATGTTAGCCAGTGCTAGCACATCTGTGTAGCTAGTGATGACCACACACACCCAAGGAAACATCAAGAAAAAGAAACAAATGTTCCAGGTGTGTGGTAGTGTAAATTTCTAGAACTTAAAAAGTACTAACACAAGCGGCAATTTAACTTAAAATGAAATTTAATCCGATGTTTAAGGTGCCAATCACATTGCAATGGTGAAAGAGCCAAAGTGTAACGCTCCGCTTGGACAGACAGTTTCAGCGGGTGCAGCAAATTGCTCAATTTGATTTCCACAGGTAACAAGCGGCTCATCAACTTGAACTGAGCTGCCTCTCTAGACACTGTTGATATGTTTTAAGTCCCACCCTCTTAGATTCTGACATTTCTGATTGGTTGGGTCACGCTGAAGTAACATTGACAAGCATTGCATTGCAGCTTTGAGGTGAACCAACTCAAAGCGTCGCTCCACTCTCAACTCCACTGCAGAACGCTGGCATTATCAACCACACCGCTCTGAACCCACAGACAACACTGGAATTATGCTGCTGATGCCACTTCCACCCCTTCCCACCGCTTATATGTCTGTGTGAGTGTCTGTGTGTGTGTGTGTGTGTGTGTGTGTGTGTGTGGACAAACACAAGGGCCAGTTAAATAGTGACGGGGCGGGTGGGAAACATGAAACTGTGGTGGGGCAAAGTGAAGCTGTGGCAACTGCTACTATGGGGTGCCCCCAAAGTCGCAGTTTTTAAATATTTTTTGGAAAGCATTAAAGGGAATTTCATTTATCTTTCAGAAGGTTCACAGTGCATGAAAGCACTGGATTACTGCACTTTTCAGTCTACAAAATCAAATTCAATGGGTCTTAAGTTAGCCTGTGTGGGGACCTTGACTTAATGACTAAGGATGAATGTGGACCCTGAGGCAAGACCAGCTGAGAACCAGAGTTACCTTTTTGTCAGAGTTATATTTTTGTCAGATCTAGCTAGTTAGTTTAGAAAAATCGAAGGCATCTGTCAACCACTGGCCACCAGAGCTCATGGCCACTAGCTCAGCTCATGCCCTTCAAAACATCCCAAAGTGTGAGTCCTATTTAGTAATCTGTGCATTTTTAGTAACTTTTCCTGCACTTCCTACACAACATCAAATCCAACCAGTGATAGCTATAATACCGGCTGTCTGGTCACTATTGGAGCATGTAGAGCAGCAAAATCATGTAAGCTCATCCTGATTGGCTGAGCACAGGCATTCAACTTTCACTGCATTGAAGCAACCAGCTGTGTGGTTAAGCCAATAGTGCTCTGCCTGTTTTCAAAGAACTAGGGTTACCATGCGTAACAATCATGCTCTTATGTGAGCAGAGCACCATCACTCGATGGAACCCTGGAACTACATTTTTGGGTGGGGCTGCTCAGGGGTCTGGCATTGTACTGTAAGCCCAGTTTTCCAGATATGTGTCTGCACAAGGGTGCAATACCTTTACTTGGCATCACTGGACAATATATGTGAACTAAATGCTGCCTTCCACAACTTGATGCCACATTCCCAAAAGTTAATCGGTTGGATAAACTTAAATATATTCCAATCCACTGCACAAGAACCAGCGTTCAGCCATATCTTTTCATAGGATTTTTGAAAATCATTTAAAACTGTTCCAATAGGAGACACGATTTCAGCTTGAAGAAGAAATCTTTTAATTATTCATAAAAGGCAACCATGGTTGATTTGTATGCAGGGTGTACATACCATGTTTGTATCCCAGTCATGTAATTTCGGTTGAAAACATAACTAGGGCATTTAATAAGGTGCTCAGAAGCAGAGAATAACAAGTAAAGTATATAAGATATGCTATCTGCTGCAGTGGACAGATACTATATGCTTTTGGCAATATTTTTTTTATTTCTATGTCATGTCTGTAATTTAACAGAGCATTACAGTTTCACATATCTGTGAGCCCTGCGGCACAGCTGCAGTCCATCAACAGCTGTTCTGTTGGCACACAAAAGGAGCAGGGGAAGCAGTCAGAGGTGAGCTATACTGCATAGCCAGCACCGCTAAAACTGTCACTCTTGTTCTGTCTTTCCACAGACTCAAACCCTGATGGCAGCTAACACACTGTCTACAACAGTCACATCACTTACACATTAGGACTGTGTAAGACCTCCATCTCCGCCTATATTCAGGGTTCCAACACATTTTCACAGACAAAATTTCAAAATTTTCAAAATTTTCAAGGACCCATAATAAATTTTCCATGACCATTCACAACTTCTAAGTACATGAACAGAAGTGAAACTGAGGGAGCATAATGTAGTCACACATTGACACGTTGCAGAAAGTCGAACTCGCACATCAAAAGGTTACATGGAAGAATATCCATGGATTACTGTAATCCATGGTAATCCATTACAGATTACTGTAATTAATTTCATTACAGACAACAAAATGAAATTCCATGACTTTTCAGAAACATTCAATGATTTTACTTAGTTTAATGACTTTTCCAGGCCTAAAATAATATCCAGGTTTCCAGGTTTTCCATGACCATGGAACCCTGTATATTGGTTGTGTTATAAGCGTTTTTAAAAGCATGAAATCATGCAAAAAGCCTCAAAATAAACAACCAAGATATAAGTAATGGTGATAAAAGTTGTATCAATACTAAAGTTATTGAGTGCTTACTTGAAATGGAACCAGACAAACTTTCTCCAGCATGCAACAAATGAATAGAGCTACCATATCAATGCTGATCATTTCTTTTACTTAGGAAATTGCTTTTTCAGTGAGTATTTCATTTAGATCTTGTAATAAAATGTTAAAACAGCTATAAAAACATAATAGGAATATTCACTCATCAGTCCATTATGAATATTTATAATTGAAACCAAAAGGAATACAGAGAATAAATCATTTTTCAGAAGGTGACCTCTAATCAATAGGATCATTATCAGCGATTATCATATCATTTGTAGTTATGGACATTTGCACCCCCTTCAGCTACTAATACGTCAATAGACAGCACAGTGTTAGATCAAATAAATCTTTTGGAAATAAAAGGTCATACAGGAGAAGTTAATTTACATCCCTTGTTTTATAGAACACTGAAAACACAGGACTTCAAAGCCCAAATATTTGGAAAAAGTCAAGGAAGGATAAGACCATAGGAGTGCCAGTGTTCGAGAAGTTTAAATATAAAATCTCAACATCCAGTTAGGTCTCTCTATTACTAACAGAAAAAAAAAAAAAAAAACATACACCAAAATATTTTCCCTGCAAGCGTTTTTGTTTCCACCACTCTTGACTCCCTGTGAGTGTTTTGCCCCTCTGGCGCTACCCCACGCCACAGTAGTGTCAGCTGCAATTTTATTTTATTTTCCATCACAGTCAGTTGGCAAACAGTCATGCACATTGGTCTATTGTGGGACCATGGGGATGCGAAAGTGGAAAATCAACATATGCACATGCGCTTTAGCAGCTGTCTGAGAGCATTGGGCAGCGCTGATGCCAGGGGCCGTGTGGTGGAGGAGCAATTGAGTGCTTGAGAGATAGCGAACATAAGTATGAGTGAGGCTCAAGTGGCAACCACTTGTGGGGACATAACCCTCAGGAGAAGGGAGTCACAGCGACCATCTGTTCCTCTTCCAGCTATGAGTTGGTGTGATAACAGCAACGGAAACATTCCTAAACTTTGAACAGCTTTGGACAGAAGTGATCAACGATAAGTGGGCCTTATTTACCCAAAAATATATTAACTTCCTTGTGTAGAGGCTCTCAATGAATGTTAATTATTCATTGATGCATTCTTTGGCTTGACTGTGCTTTCTGACATGCATGGACTTATTTTTAGTCTGTACATAAAGTACCTTAATACTAGAAAGACAAATGGGCCATAAAAGGAAGGAGGTAAATCTAATTAAAACTGGTTTACTGGTTTATACAGAAAGTGGGTCTATGAAAAGTCAATGGGATAACATTTTGACAGCTGAAAGTATTTAAATTCCAAAATTCAAAACAGCTATGAACTGGCTGTGCTTGGGCTGTCTGGCGTTCATTATGAGCCATAGAGTGCTACTGATTGGTTAAAAATGTCTGCTTTCATTAAGAGGTAGGTTTGCTGATTAAGAAAGATTTTTAAGGGGAAAAAGACTTGAGAAAATGTGAAGAAACCGATTGTAAATGAAGCTCAATGAGCCGCTAAATAAGAAAGAACAACTTTTGAAATACAGGCAGATGCTTGCTTGTTTTTTTCCTTTTGTTTTCATAAGGAAATCACAACCAGCTGAGATAAAACCTCATGAGCCATATGCCTGCTAGCACAAATGAACGTCAGTGCAAACCAGCACTTTATTATTCATTCATGCATGCAACAAATTGCAAAACACAGTATAGCTTTTCTCAGATGAGTATGTGACCGGCCGAATGCTGTCAGTCTGGATGGATGGTCTGTCAGCTCTGCACAGCCTCTCTCGTCGGGGCTCCAGTGGCCTCCTGTAAATACAGGTTCTCGGGGTTTTGGAGAGTAGCCTCTCATCTCCATTAGAGCGGAGCACTGCTCTGTGGCAGCCCTCTAGGGCACCCAAACAACCCAAGAGCCATTCCACCAGATGGTATTGTTGACTGGAAGGACGGCCTAAGCAGAGGTGATTATACATCTGGAGTGTGCCCACAAATCTGGGGATGAGATTCCCCCTGGACAGCTGCAATAAAGGTGTTTTGCTGCATTACACAAGAAAAAATTGGACGATCAACATCCCCCCTCCGCAATTTCTTTGTATCTGCAACAGCCTATGTAATTGTGATGACCCCCCCGAAGCAGATTAAACCAATTTGAGAGGTAACAAGTGGAAGGGGAATGACAGGGGTGAGACTTCCCTCTTGATTCACCTGCTCATGGCATGTGAAGTATAGAATTCAAGGCTAAAGGTGGCTTACTAGTGCGCAAGCTGCTGCACAAGACATCTGTTCTCTGGCTGCCAGCCAAGGCGAAAGTGCTTGGTGCGTGCATGAGTGAATACTAAAATGCTGTTCATTCATGTTGGTAGGCAGATGGCACATGGAGGTTTATCTCAGCTGGTTGTGATTCCTTTGTTAAATAAAAAAATAATAATGAAATAAATAAAAAAGAAAAAAATCAACTATCTCTCAGTATTTCATCAGTTGTCATGGCAGCTACAGGGAGGAGACACAGAAGCAGGATTGAGAGAGAGATGTGAGCGCGGTGGAAGCTGGGATCCAGACCTGTGAGGTTTCTGCATGTGCAGCAGACTGAGATAACAGCGGACTCAAAACTGAACCGAGAAGCGTCCTGCTGATTCGGTGGATCAATCCCAAGCTAATGCGGAGCGCAAACTACACAACTGTCAGAGACCCAAGATCCCTGCACCGCTCGCAGTAAACTGAACTTCTTCCCTGCACTTTCTTGTCTCACCGACGTTGTGTTGTGCACATTAAACAATGTGGTACAACGGTGGGTCACACAACAGAACTTTCCTCATCTGAATTTGGTTATGAAGGATTTTGAAACTTGCCGTAACAAAAACCTCCCCAAAAATCCTGACTTTGTTCTTCATGTGACTGTGCTAAAATTGAGCTTGACAAATGAAGAGCAGACAAAAAAAGACAAGCTCAGAGAGTTGGAGGTAAACTATAAAGCTCAAATAATGAAGTTCAATTAGAATAGCTTATTTGACGTGCATGTTGCATATGTATATCTAGCATGTAGTAGATTAGCATCTGGTTGCAAACACAGTATTAAAACACGCAACATCAGACAATGAGCCATTCAGAAATATAAACTCTAAAATGAATGCAAAAAAGCAGCATCTGCTACGAGTATTGAGATTAGCCTCAAATATTTTTTCACCAGAACATTTATGTCAACGTTTGCATCGCTCAAAATCTCTAGTGCACCACTGCCCCACTCTGACCACTAAATCTAACTTACCCTGCACTGCACAAGAGTGTGGGGTCAGTTGGATTCAGCTGTCAGACAGGGCCAGTTATTTTATGCCAAAAAGCTTCAATCAGCAGGTTTTGGGGTGTGCCAAGGTACATACTAGGTTCCAAATCAACTGTCTAGGTTTGGTATTTTTGCATTTAGGGGGAGGGCTCTGCCAATCACTGTCATATATTTAGAGTAAAACTCAAGGAATATGCAGATTTGGTCAAAGGCCACAATATATCATTCGCCCCTTTTTCCCAAAGAGAAGAAGGTAAGTGACTGATTATTCAAATATGGAGAAAAACAAACAACAAAATAAAAAACAGTAAATGCAGGCCACCTGTGTGCTGGCGAGCTGACTGACACCAGTGCCCAAATAGGCTGCAGAGTGCCAGCTTAGACTGACATTTGACTTGGCTGACGGCTTCATGGTGAGATGCCGACAAGCCACGGCTAAACTCTTCATTATTTCCAAATGCAAAATGGATTTTTAAAAAGGTTGACATCCAGCAGAGCACAATATCTTCACCAGAGTCATTATAATGTTGGATCATTATAAACCAAATATGTCTCGTGCATCTCCAGTCTGCCAACTAGTTCACCAGTTACTGAAAAATGGTCTTGTCAGGGTCCTCCTCATATTCAGCTGTCACTGTTTGGGCTGCTTTTACATTTACAACAGATACAGAACAGATACAGGAGACACATATATTATTTTCACTTTGAGACTTTGTTTCTATAAAGAGCAATAAATGAGGTTTTGAATGTGTACCTCTGTGTTTTACTAATGCACAGTAAACTCCCCTAGCCATTAAGAATAGATGAGACTTTTCGCCCAGGTCATTGCATGATGTTTCTCACCACTGTTATGATGAAGCTATGATGCAGGAAAGATGTAAAAATGACAGGTGAAATTGTTTAATTATTAAAATAAGTTAAGGCTCCAAAAAAGAAAATGACGACTAGGTTGTAATAATTATTATTAGTTTGGGAAATATATACAGGCGCACCGAATGATTACAACTCAAACACCGATGATTGAATAGAACAGTTTTTGGATCAGTTTAATCATTTGTCTTTTACAGTAAAGAGGCAGATGAGGAGTAATGAGCACATAATACTATGGTACAGCTGTTCCATTTTTATATATTCATTAAATGTCTTCCTCTTAATCCGTTACCCAGGGGATGAGGGGAGGGGAGAAACAGAAAGACAGACAGTATACCTATAAAGACTGAAACTCTACGTGGTTAATGTGCTGCTTAATTCACAGCTCTGACCTGCATGCTCACATCAAAGTGCACTAGGCTGATGTATTTTTCTGATAAATTTTAAAGCCCCTGGAATCACCTGGAAGTTAAAAGAACATTTAATTCCTTCAGATCATGTGTCTACTGTGATCGACATCACGTTTATTCCGTTTATTCAATAAAAAAAAAATACATTATTTAAAATTTTGAGTTCTGCCTAATAACTAAGTAGACTCTATCTAATCAATCAGCGTCTAAGTTCTGACTTAGAAATTGCCGGGTGACAGAGTCAGGCGCGACAGAAGAGCAGCATGGCAGACAGCCAAGACAGAAAAAGGAAAAAGAAACTTTTGCACCTTTTGAACATTAATTTATATTCATGCAGACCTCACTTTCCTGCACTGGATGTAAAATTAACATAATAAATTCACCATATTTAAAGTTAATTTTAAGATCTTTTCGAGGTGAAGAACACAGGGTTTTGGATTTTTACATTTTTTTTCTTCTTAACTGAATATGCATCTGAATGTAGTTCTGGTTCAGAATAACATACAGGAGGGATTCAAATCTATGGGAAATTTAGAGTCCTTAGTTCCCCATTGCAGTTGTTTGAACTGTGGGAGGAAACTGGCAAGCATGAGGAGAACATGCCAAGTCCATACAGAAAGGACCAGGGCTGTGATTCAATCCCAGACCACACTACTTTAGAGATGTCTTGTCACAAACAGTTCTGAATGAGAGCTGATGGTGTTGCTGTATATGAGTCTACACTATTTTTCACTGTTTAACATTCATCATACTAAAAAACAAAACAAAACAGGAAGCAAAAAGAAAAAAGGAGCCTACTTTTTCTCCTTTTCCTTTTTAAAAATCTGAGATAATACTGGAGTTGGCTGCAAAATGGAATACAAATCAAGGGACAAAATAGCTTCATTCATCGGTTCATTAGTTTTGTCATTTTTAAATAACACCTGAGTAACAATAACAAAATAGTAGCTCTACCATTGTATAGAGTTAACTGATGCATGATGAAAACATAAAAAAAACGGGAAAATGGGAATCCATTACTTTTATTCCAGAATGTTAAAAATAGCTTTGATTATTGGTCAATGTTGATTCATCTTATTTCAAGTGCTATTGAGTGTCGCATTTTTAAACGTAAATTTAATTGTCATAAATTTGTATAATGACATCAAAAAATAAGACCATGGTCGAGATGATTAGTAGAAGATCAGTGTCATCATTCTATTTGTGCCATAAAGCAGCCCTCGCTTTGCGCTGTAAAGCAATGAAGCAGATTTCCTGTGAACCCAAACAATCTAAAATGTAATGTAGAGGCTGTTAATCATCTTAGCAATAATGTTTACTGGAGTTATAGTAAATATAGTATGGTAGTTACATTTCAAAATGAATGTGTGTTTAATGGTGTCAAAATTCAACATGTAGCAAACATGGTCTTATTTTTATAACTGAAATGATTTCATTAGAGGTGCTTTCTTTAAGGAATGCATTGCGGAATGAAATTTTATTGTGCGTGGAAATGGTGAGGTATCACAAACACACACATACACACACACACACACACACACACACACACACACACACGCAAACACCTCAGAGAAACACTCATAACACAATCAGCAGGGGAGACTAGGGCAAAGACAGAGAAAAAAAGACCACCTCTATCTCAGCATTTGCTTTGATGCAAAGTGCATATCACAGCAAAAGGCTTTTGTGATTTAGGTGCTAAGCTTTTAATGTCTGTGTTTGAAATTTCCTGGTGCTGTTGCCATAGGTGAAAATTGAAATTCAAAGTTGTCATTAAAAAAAAAAAAAAACTAGGCCACTGTTTCTCCAAATTTCACCTTCCTCTATTCTTGTCTGAAACTTCAGCTGTCTGGGATGCACAATATAACTTTGGGAAAATATGATTAGAGATTGTTAGATGAAAGAAGAGAAGGAAGGCCTATCAACATGGGGAAAGGGTGGGAAACTATAACTATAGCACCTTATGTAACTTGTCTGTGGATAAGAGAAAATGATTCTATAGCGAGTATGAGAGGGAAAGGAAGAGTATTCTGAGGTTGACAAGATATCTCATCTGTGGAGAGGGCGCTGTTTTTTCCTAAGTGTGTATGTGCACACTGTAAGTGCTCTGGTGCTTCATTTCTGAGGCCTCTTTTGCTTTTCATGAAGTCCCACTGGGAGCTGCCACTAAAACCCTACAACGACACCAGTGATATTTGGCTGAAATACAAAAAAGATGTGCATGTTTGAGTGAGAGAGAGGGGGATCCAACAATAACAGCAGGCAGAAAATATGATGTGTTAAGTAGTGTGCAAGAGACATTTGTGGACTTGTTAAGTGCTTTGTCGATTGTATCTGATTGTTAATGTGTATAACACATAAACATGGCTTTCCTCACTTTTATGTAGCAAACCCATTGGTAGCATGCTAATCCAGTAGGATCACCTTTTGGGATTTTGATTTTGGCAGATGCTATTAGTACCCAGGTGTCAGTAGCCAACAATGGTATATGCACCCTGGTGGATAGCCAATATCGCTATCTGCACCCAGGGTGGACCACTGATTGTCTCTTAAGTATTGTTTTCTTCATTTTTTTGTTTTAATCTGAAACACAAAACTGAACATAATACTTTTACATTATAATTATGTATAATTATATCTGTCCCCATCTAACATTAGTGGACAAATGTGTTACTAGTCGAAAATTGCAGTAAAACCATCTAGCATTTTGCCCTATTCATGGTTGTTTATAAAGCTATATGGCAACACAGCAGAGTATTTCAGTTAACTGTAGGAGATTTAACATTTTGCCCAAGCATGTTTAACTGTAGCCAGTTAGCTAGCTAGTGCAAACACTAGCTAGCTCGCCTACAAAGCAGCTACTAAAACGGCTCCGACCTACCTGAACTCCCTCATTCAGGTCTACACTCCCTCCCGCTCACTATGCTCTGCCTAACTATTGCTTGGCTAACTAACGTCTAACTAGCATTAGCTAAACTATGCATAGCTAACCATGGAAGTTTGCGCATTGGACCATTTTAGTTTGAATTATAAAAACAGCATGAAAACATTATGTTGTTGGAGAGGGTATATTTTGTGTTTAATGTAGCCTATCTTTTATATTTGTATCCTCCTTTGGCGCCCTCAGCCATTGAGACACATAGCTATCGGTGTACGACGTGAAGTGAAGAGCAACCATGCATGCAACACAGTGCTTACTGTTTTTATTGGGGTGCACATAGCCAAACTGCTGCCATGTGGTGCAAATAGACACTCAGTTTGATGATTTTTGCTTCCCTAAATCGTTGTCCTGCCTT
This sequence comes from Neoniphon sammara, assembly GCA_900302535.1. Taxonomy (NCBI): domain Eukaryota; kingdom Metazoa; phylum Chordata; class Actinopteri; order Holocentriformes; family Holocentridae; genus Neoniphon; species Neoniphon sammara. The sequence continues at coordinate 69,966 of OMKZ01055210.1, read as the reverse complement.
TTACCAAATTACTTTCTAAAATTTATTTTGCTGCATTGGACACGGGCTGAAGTACACAGTAAATGCAGGTATAATGGGAAGCCAATGTGCATGGCCTTGTGTCAAATGTTTTTGTGCTTGTAAATAAATAGAAACGATATCGCTGAATAGATAAAGGGAAGAAAATTTTTGTAAATGTTGCCCACCATCTACAACACAAAACATGTGAAGTCATGCCTCATTTATATTAGGTTTTAAAGGACGATCATTATTCAAAAGAGAAATTATTGCAAATGTTGACATTATTATTTGCGGGAACTCTTTAGGCTATTCATTTGGAATTAATCACATCTCATTGGATTTCTCAATTCATTCTCACAAACCCTGAACAACCAGGTGTGTTCAGACTTCATCCTGAACAATTTACTCTGTTTCAAAAAATCAAAATATACCAGGTAAACACTTGGAAAAATTCAAGACACCTAAGGAAACAAGAGGTGACCTCTTAATATTTTTGTTCATTTGTTTGTTTTGTTTGTTTGCTTTTTATTTTCTCCCCTCTCTTGATATAGCCTGAAAGCTTTATTACTGAACATCGGCTAATATGCAGAAAATAGAAGGCTTAAGAAGGGAGAGCTTGCCTCTGATGTGCATGCATGGCTGTATTTGTCCATGAAAGCGATACTGCTGCCACCTTTCTGCGCAAAGTACCATAAAAGGCAGCAGGAGTAGCAGTGTGGCAGTGGTGGTCGAGGCCATAGGGAGCCTCATTTGCATATGAAACAGCAGAACAGTGATGAAGGCTTTTGGGGAGCCAGCGAGGAGGGAGAGAGGGAGGGAGGGAGAGAGAGAGAGAGAGTGAGAGAGAGAGATGGTGTGCGGTAAGGAATAAAAATGCTTTCCTTTAGATTCCCTCGTAGCCACTGTGCCTGACTAATCACCCACAATGCACAACTTCCCCTCTTTTGTTTGTTTTGGGAGAGCTGATAACTCTTTATTTTCTCTCCTTTCCTCTGTTGGGATTTGCTCTATTTATCGCTATTCAGATCACTAAATACTCTGTAACTAATTAAAGTGCACACTTTGCACATTGCACTGATGAGACAAAGAAAAATGTACCACATTAAAAGTGTGTTATTAAACCAGCTTTAAATGCTCCGCAGTTCAAGATGCACATCAACCAAGTAGTTGCTGTAGGTATTCTATGTAAGTAACTTATTAGTTAATTTGGTTCAGATGATTATCAAAACAAAACAAGCGCACCCAAGGGACTGAACTTTTACATAACAGCATAACAACGGAGTGAACAAATTTAGGGTCAGTTTCATTTCATAGATGAGTGGTTAAACACCACAGCTGCTGATTCCATTAATGAACACACCTAGGCAGGACTACTGACCGGGCACACGGGGCACAGGCCTGGGGGGCCCACACCACTAGCGGAGTTCCCGATAGTTCATTGTGTGGTTATTTTGTGGTTATGTATAAATTTCAAATGCAGAGTCGACTAATTAAAAAAAATATACATGCCCAGACAAATCCTCTTTGTAATGTTATGGGGTCCTCAGGCATGTTTTGTTTCATCATCCCTTCAAAATTTGGGGCACTCTGTCAGTATGTGGGGCTTGTCTAGGTGTTGTGTTGCTATATAATTGAAAGCAAGGCACACAATGGGAGAAATAAAAGCAAATATTAAATTGCCTCTTCACAGATATGGATGTCAAAATGCCTTGAATAAAGTTAGGTTTTAAACTATTCCACAACTATTCTAAACTCTTCATACTTTGTTACGTTTAACACCAAGCAGTAAGCATATAGTAGTCAATTAAGAGGAATTTTAAGATTCTTTAACGAAAAAGGTCTGCTACATTACACATTTTTATTTATTCTTTTTTTCCATAAAGGTAAAAGGAACAGAAAGACATAGCATCATTTTTTATTTATTTTAGGATTTATTTTTTTGGGGGGTTATTGACAAATCTACAAAACCTGTTTAGTTTTGTTTGTATATATACCTCTCATTCAGTGTGAGCGTGGTAGCGGGGGGAAGTTTGTGCCCCGGGGCACCACAGTCCTATGATACGGCCCTGGAACACAACTTCAATCATCTGGTATATTTTTATTTGGAATGAAAATCTGCTCCTGCTCTTGCTGAGGGTCACCGTTGCACATGGCTAATAATGCACCACATCCATATTGCACATAATGGTCCTTCCCCTCTTTTTGGGATGATAATGTACAGTACCATTGGCCAAAAGAGTAGAAAATGATAGTCCTGAGCACCCCCACTCTCTTCTCCAAATGATCTCGCCGTTGCAGCCAGGCTACTGGCAGTGCTCCCAGATCCAGAGCTATGAGCTTCCCATCAGGCGTGGCCCTCTGGCGGTCGTGGTCTGAGAGCTGGAGGTCAGTGCTGGCAAGCACTAAATGGAGGAGTGGAGGAGTTGTGAGGGCCTGCCAGAGATGAATGCACCGCTTTGCCAATAACAGAGCCTCTAGGTGACCGATCTTTCTCACTCTTGTTTAGCTTCACACATGGATGGACCAACAAAAAGGCTTGTAAAAGGGACTCTGTGTAAAGGTGAATGCATTGCCACAACTATTTCATACCAAATTTTCAAAGTGGTATCAGGAGAAAAAAAAATGGCTTCGGAGCAATGGCATAAAAAGACACAATATCTAAACTGCAATCTTGTGGCAAGATTAGTTTGAACAAATGAAAGGTCATCACAGAGCTACAGTGAGTTAACAATACAGATGATACCAAATTATTTGTTAAAAATGTTCTTTTTTTCTTTTACGTAACACCTCGGTTACTGTGGTTGTACTGTAAGTGGGGTAAAAAAAAAAATAGGTCAACATAACAAAAACAAGAAAATACCACTTCAAAATGAAAAGGATTCATTACTAAATGTGAGTCATTTGCTCAAGGTCCTTCATAAGCCTATTTATCGAACAAACACAACATGAAAGGCAGTTCCAATATGAGCCCTGAAGACTGTTCCCACTGCCCATCTTAACCATCAACAAAAGTAATCTCGGATATTGATTATGTTGTAAAAAAGTGACATGTAAGTAGGGCTTCAAGGAGGAACATTTTTATTAGAGTGCTTGTATAATGGGTGAAATGTTACAGACATGCAGTCACAAAAGCACGAGTGGACGATACCAGGCAAAATAAACAACTGCTGTATATTTGACCACAGATGCACTCCACTTAATACGAGCCGGGAAATGTTTTTGGAAATGTGTGTGTGAGAGTAGGGAGCATCTGTCCTCATTCTAATAGTCGGGACGCTGCTTGATGCACTGCAAGATGCTGCTTGGTTCATATTGATTTTTCCCCCCTCCATCCCATTTATAAAAGCAGAGTAATAATTGACCATTATTCAGCTTGCAAAGTGCATATACTGCAAATACACAAGCAAAGCTCTCTCAGTTGACGTCAGTGTTGTGACTGCTGTTTATTACATTTAGGGATTGTAAATTGAAAAATTAAGTTAGTGGGAAAGAATAATCCTTTTTACTTACAGGGATTACAAGTGTTTCAATTCGAAATCAAAATTTAGTGGTGCTTTTGTTTCCAACTAATAGCCCCCAATGTTTATGACAACTTTCATCATGGCCATAATGTTTACAGTTAAATCTCCTGATTGCCCATTTATATATAGATTCTATCTAGTATTAAGCTTTTTGTGCACATATTTATAATTCGTTAATACATAATAAATGGGTTTCTGCATACTTTTAAAGCCCAGCCAATCATGTTTAGCTTATTTTTAAACGATAACTGGCTTTAGCGGCGTTCCTTTAATTCCTTCACAGTGCGCTACGGCTGTAATTCTTACGTTAATTTGCAGGGGTATGCAGGAGATAATGTGCTGCTGATAATATATATCACTCGCCATAATGTTCCGATGTCATAACTGAAAGTTTTGCATTAACACTTGCTCTCCTTCATTGCTTCCTGCAATAGGCCTCCTCCCACATTAAACAAGCACTGTATCAGTTTTTCAGATGACGCTGCCGTTAAGCTGTGCTTTATAGTCCTGTGTCATGTTCTGTGCAGCGGTGACATACAGCACTGTTAACGCCATCCTGCATTTGGTCATACTGGACATTTTTTTGGTATCTGGTATCATAATATTAAAGCATTAATGGATCTTGTAATAGAGTCAGTAGCCCTTTGGTGCATGTGTGTACAGTATGTGGAGGCATGTACAGTATATGAGTGGGCAGGCATAAATATTTATGTATACTGTATGTGTGTGTGTGTGTGTGTGTGTGTGTGTGTGAGAGAGAGAGAGAGAGAGAGATGAATGGGGTGTGTGATTTAGGACATCTCTTGAGGTTCAGAGCGAGAGAGTGAGAGAGAGACTTTTATACACACACACACACACACACATATACACACGCACACACAGTCCATAGATTGCCCTGTGATGAGATGTGGCAGTTGGGATAATGAATTACCTGCGACCGCCCGAAGGTTTAGCCACTAAACTGACTCACCTGATTTACTATTTACTACTGTCGGATACAGTAACAGTGTGTGGCGACAACACAGCACACACACGCACTGTACATATTGTACCGTGTCAATTCAGTCAAAAAACAAATAAAATAAAATAAAAAACTAAAATATTCATCAAACATCCCCCTTTTCAAGCAAATGATGATCAGATGACTGACTTAAACACCTTGAAAACACAACAACTAGAACTAAATCCCTCTCTTTCACCAGCATCTCACTCAAGTCGTATTCACACACAACAACAAAGAAGATTAAGAAGAATGACAGTGAGTAGACTAATACAGACAGAGATTTAGTCGACTTAATGGTAACAAATCAAAATGCAATGACTAAAATGTGACTGGAACTATTAGTCACACTGCGACAAAAGACTAAGACTAGACTAAATCCAAAAAAAAAAAAATCTGTCAAAATCAACAGTGACGCATACATCCACATGGACATACATACACAGAAACATCATACTGGACGAACTGCACATAAAGCAAGACGTTGACAGAGGCAGAGACACACACACACACACACACATGCAGAGTCTTGCAGCCCTCCCTCTTCCACCCTCTGCCTGTCTTTCAGCGCTGGCTGAGACTTTTAGGATTCTGACATTCACAGTGTGAGCTGGCACTCTTTGAAGAGTAAAGTCCTTCAGTGCCTGGCCCTCTGTGTGTGGAAGTCCTATCTGGAAGCGAAGGTGCTGCACACACACTGAAATAGGCTTCTTTCAGCCAGTTCTATATGATGAAATCTGAGGCAGCAGTTTGAGAGAAAGTGTAATAAAAAGCTCACCTTCAGAATTCCACTAAACACATTGTGTCGCGGCGAGGAAGACTGATTCTATTAACTAACTTGATTCTTCTGCGCTGCGCGACGGAGGTGCATCCATTCAGCGCGGTTCATTTGATTTGCCTGTTGTAAAAATGTCAGCGCGGCCAACAGCACTTGGAGTAAACCAATTCCACTCGTTCCCTTTAAAGCATCATTCAAATGAATGATTAATATGTGAATGCGCCATCGACAGCATCGAGTTGCATCACCGTCACCGCGGTGTCAATGTGGCGTTCGAGCTGCTCCACAGAGCACTTTCTGAATGTTGAGTGTTTGGATTTTGAAAGAGGGAGCAAAGAGGAAAAGCCTCTGGATTATATTTTTTTCTTGCTGTGTCACAGTAAACAGTCAATTGAACAAGAGCTGAAACAAATGATACTACGACCACAAACTGCAGCCAAATGTTTGAATAGTAAGTTAAAATAATCTGCTTTTTAGTAGGTTTTGGTATGTATATGTATGCTTGTCCCTTTAATTTTTCATTCCTGGGATTTCTTTTTTTTATACGGAGGCTAATACATAAGAAAATGGCCATTTGCTACTTCATTTCTCATCATTTGAACGCATTATATGAGGGTGAACATGCGTCAGCCGAGAAATCGACAATTGAATGTCAGATTTTTGAGCTCGGTTGATTCCATCAGACGTGACGCAACATGAATGCAACACAGGCAGCGGGGCAGATTTCACTGATTTCAAAGCAAGCGCTCCCTCCACGGCTGATGGCTGTAATGGAGCTTAGGGGTAACACTTGTTTTGGGGGGGGATTCTTGATCAAGATGTGGGTTCAGAGCCAAAAGTGAATGTGGTTAACTGCAAGAAGTGCTTAGGCATGACTAACCTAGTTTGCTCATCTGATGGTTTGACTTGTCTGCTGTTAGGAGTGATCTGTGGATAGAAGTAATGACTAACTAACAGAGCTGTGTGGGAGGCTTCCAAAGGGTGCCACATTATTTGTACTCCCGCGGGAACATCCTTGTCACATGGGATTGTGTTGTTTTATTTGGATATCTCTGTTGTTTCTGCTCCAAAATGTGAGTCAAGTCACAAACCCTAAACTCAGCTCACAAAAAAAACTGCTAAAACACACACAGTCAAGAGCACATGCAGTCACGCAGACACACACACAGACACACAGACACACCACACAGCTGACACTCTTGGCTTGCCACTATGTTTTTTTTTTGTTTTTTTTTCCGCAGCAGTCAAATATGGCACATTTTGAATTAACCCAAATACGTTTTCATCAAATCAAAAGTAGAAAAGACTTTTTGGTGAATAACCAACGTCTACAAGGTTATTTGCTACGCTCATGGCTAAGGCTGCACTAAATACCCAGGCTACTGAATAGGGCAAACATGCATTAAAATTCAAACAAAGGCAAGGTCACAGGTTGGCAATTAGTAATTTGAATGGCTCCTTCTAATGTCCAGGGGTGGCTCTGTTTGCTTTTGTTTTCGCCCTCGTTTCCCCTCTCATTTTCTGATAGGAGTGTTCTCCCATTGGAGCAGAAACGGAGGGAGTTTGGCTCTGCGAGGCTCACAGGGAGAGAGGGAGAGGCTGTGTGGGCGGATGGCTGCGTCTGACTATAAATGAGAGCGCACAAATGCACAGTCTAATCCGTCACACATGTAATGAGCACGTCCCTGGTGCGCTCCTTTTCCAAGACGCGCCAGCACGAATGCACATGCAGCCGCACAAATACACACACGCACACACATACACAGACACGTGCACATAAACTCACAAACACTCCCACACGTAGACAAAGAGAGTTGCATAAAGCATGACATTCATATGATCCCAATGGCCCTAAGAGAATGCACACACACACACAAGCAGCATAAAACTAGTCCGCTGCGGCGTGCTGAGAATTGCTCTTTGTGTCCCGACTTCCTACACACAATAAAGCAAACTAACACCTACAGTGCAATACAGCTGCGCTAATAATGGTGTAAGTATGTCCATGTATAAATGTGACTACGTGAGTGAAGTACTGAAAATATTCACCATTCTGCTAGGCTCTCCCACCACCTCGAGTTCTCAGCAGAGCCTCTATGAGCGCTGCACAGACCTCATGTTAATTAAGTGTAAGGCACACACAGTGTTGGGAAGCCTACTTTTGAAATGTAAATACATTACTACTTTCCCTTTTAAAAATTTAATAAGTGATGTAACTATTTTGATTACTTCATCAAAGTAACATAACTTACATTTCAGTTCTTTTGATTATTTTTCTAACAAATGTTTTAAATCGGGCAAAGCTGAAAAGGCTTAAATATTTAACCCAGGCAGTGTAAACCTCATAACAGTACTAAATTCTTTTCCCTGTCCCTTTATTAAAAGTTGAATGAATGAATGAAGATTGTAATGTATTGATTATAAAACACAACCAAAAATTTAGACTTTCTAAATTGTATTTAGCGTCCGTCCTGCGTGTTGTACAACTAATAATTCTTATATTTCTGACTGCACTCGAATGCAGCATCTGTTTCATGTTGTTTGGTGGTGCTAGTTATCCAGCATGAGGGCAAGTTAGCTAGTAAATGCTACGTTTTCATTTAAACTGTAACAAACAACTTACAAGCAAAGCGCCAAAAGACTGAGAAGATTTACCTTATTTATTAACGGCATGGGAATTCATAATATCCGTGCCAATATAATATTCTCAAATTCTACCATATTGTCTTTTTACTGAATAATAAATTCATAAACATTCAAATGTAATCCCTTTGTAATGACCAGCATTTTTGATTAGCAAATGTAATTTATTATTCAACATTTTTCAAGGTAACGGCAATAGATTATGCTTATTTACGTTGTCACATGTGACCTGCTACTCCACAAAAGAAGGTTATGTGTTTGCTAATTGGGGGCCAGCCTCTGCAAAAAGCCAGCTACCTTGTTTGGAACAACCTCTCTTCCCTTCTTTGCCACCCCTCCCTCTACCTCTTGCACAATCTCCATATAAAAAGGCACTCAATGAGAGTGCCATCATTTGATTCCACTGAACGTTCGCTATCTCCTCTTTGCTACCTCTAATGGAACACATTTACATATATAGGTTTTGCTTCCATACAAGCTGGGTCAGTAAGAACAGGCAGCCCTGCTCTGATTGAGAATTCGGTGGAAACTAAGTGTCCATGATGAGGCCCTTGATCAGAGTGCCTGGTATGCATGGCTGAACATGCACATACAGTTCCACCTCAGTGAACCCTTACATGGCGCTAAGAGACACAGTCCTGTAAACAACGCTGGTACAAAGCGTTTAGTGAAAGATTACAGGAGTACAGTAATATGTGCCACGTGCTGTTTGTTTGACATACTGTATGTGAGTCACATGTGTTTTCAGGTTTATTTAACTGAATCATTATAAGGTGAGTGGTTCTATGTTTGAGGTTACCTCGGTTTGCTGCTTGCCCAACCATGCATAACATTAGCCACATGCCAGGTGTATCAATTGCACGTACGTGAACATGCATATAACTGTGTACAATCCAATGTTAAAATATGCTCGAGGTACATAAAACAACAACCAAGATGTGTGAACTCCACTGACAGATTGTCAGCATACAGATGCAAGGTTTGCCATCACCAAAGAACTCAACTGTGACCTTGTTCCAATTTATCTCCAGCTTAGTCAGCGAACTGGAATGTAATTCTGATTTTTAATGCAATTCAGGATTCAAATCACAAGATGTTCGATGCCATTTTCCCTCTGTAAGTCCACTGCTTCAGTTCCTATGGGTAGCATTTCGTGTTAGCTTAGCATAAAAACTTTAAAGTCTGCAAGAGTCATTAGCCTAGCATTGTCAAAGTGAAAAAACAGATCTTATAGCAACTCTGAAGCTATAGGGTTAGGGTTAGTTTTAGGAGAAATTAGATGGTAACTATAACCACTGAAAATATGTGTTCATCGGTTATAGTTCCTACCATCTATAGTTCCTACCCTCTATCTTCTCCTAAAATGATCTTGTTAAAAAAAATAAAAAAAATAAAAAAGACGTATATTACATTACCATGTAACATGATACATTGTATAAATGAGACAGCTTCAGAGTTGCTGTAAGGTTTAGTTTCTCACTTTGATGGAGCTAGGCTAATGACTCCTCTAGATTTCAAGTCTTTATGCTAAGCTAACACAAAATGCTAATCATAGGAATTGAAGCAGTGGATGTAAAGAGGTGAAAATGGTATCAAACATCTTGTCTCACTGTGGGTAAGTTGGAAAAAGGGTACTTTGCCCAGAATGTTGGAGTATTCCTTTAACAACGGGAAATGAACCCCAATGCTACACCAATTAACTGACTGTACATGGGTAAAACAAGAGCTTACCCTGTCATACGTGGCAGGGTGTCAGTGGAGAGGAGGGAGAGCGGCGGCTTGTCTCGCTCTATGAGCCAAATGGTGTACTGCCCGCTCTGCTTGGGGTGGAGGAACACGGCCATGTCCAGGCCACAGGGACGCCGGCCCCCCCACAGCCAGGGACTCAGCACCCAGGGTCCTCCAAAAGCTGAGCTGTTCACCCAGAGGAACTGACCTGAGAGGGTGAGAGGAAGAAAGAAAGACAGTGTATGTGTCAGAGAAAGGGAAAGCCTTTGAGATAGTGAGATAGTAAGGCTTATTAGTCTCACTGAAAGCAGCTTAGTAATAGCACACTACTTTGATACAAAAATCTAAATCTCATGACATTGAACAACAAGAAGGACATGATGAGCTGATATGCGCTGAAGCCAGACGACTGATGGGCTATGATTTCAAATGGTTTTCATCCAATGACTGAGAGGAGCACTTGATGAAAATGCATGAAATGAAGATGCTTTGAATGAAAGCAGTAAATGACATCTATAGCAAAAAAAAAAAAAAAA
>OMKZ01055210.1:41177-59740 GCA_900302535.1 Neoniphon sammara | reverse complement strand
AAAAAAAAAAAAAAAAAAAAAAAAAAAAAAAAGACAAAAAGGGGAAAGAAGAAAAAGAGCAGTGGGTGAAAAATCAAAGTGCTGATTTTTTTTAGCTTTGATATGAGGTCCCATTTCACTTTCAAACCCATTGCGCTCATTCAGACAGGAAGTTCATCAGAAGCTAAAAGTTGGCTGTGTCTGCGTGTGTGTGTGTGTGTGTGGGTGTGTACGTGTATGTGGTGGGGAAGTACAAAGAGTCTCAACTTGAAAGGAGGAAAATCCATTTTTAATGCGCTCAGTTAAGAAAAGTAGCGTTGATGAGGGGATGCGGGAAAAAAAAAAAAAAAAAAGGCAAAGCAAAAAATCTTGTAGGATAAAATGATTTTCAGCGTTTGCAGGAGCCATTCAAGGACGACCCGACCCGTCGCCATTTATTTTGTTTGCCACTGAAGTGGGCGCAAGGCATGCTTGATGCTGCAGTTTTCACAGATCTAATAAAGCTGTCGTGAACATATAACTTTTTTCTTTTTTATTACATAGGGTGGCTGTATTCATTTTCATTTGTTTCCATTGCCAGACTGCACTCTTGCCTCTGGATAATGGGTAATACCAGCTACCCAGCGATCAGATTGTATCAAAGTATACTTCTCTAAACTGGGACACACATGTCTCCTTGTGTATGTCACCACTGCACTCAAGCAGCCCTTTAGCTGTGTATACATTTAGTATTCTGGTACTGAATAAGACAGGGGCAGGATGGCAGAATGGAGCCATTGAAACTCACAATGTTTGGGATGGTGGGATTACCTTTGACTTACAGGCATCTTTGAAGTGGAATATAAGGCAATACTGGCACAGATCAGTGGCTCACATGGTGGCATGGAGCTAGCACTGGCATGTTTCAGTACAACTTGCCATGCAGCAGCCACTTTGCATGTATTAACTGGAATTTGCTTTTACTAGCCTGTGGAGAGACCAGAAGGATGTTTTTGAGGGACTTTATTGTCCTGAATTTCTGCAGCCTCCTGCAGGTCTAAAACATTTGGGCAGCTCCAAGGGCCAAACGAAAGGACATTATGCAAACCGTGTGGCATTCAATTTGAAATAAAAGCCAACAGAGGAACTCCATTACAGCCAGGGGCAGAAGAACCTCAAGTCATTAGTCTGTGTCTGTACACACACCTTTTTCATGAAAGGTTACTCAGTCCTTTTATCCTTTTTCGGAGGTGTCCTCTCTCCCCCGAGGGCACTGAAAAAGTGGCGAATTTGGAAGCCTTCAAATTGCAGTGCTCCAGTTAAGCCTCATTTGCTCTCCCTTCCCCATTTGCATGCTCCATACACAGAGGCTCCAGACAATTTGGCAAGGACGGCAGGAGTGCTTCCAAAAAGTTTCCAGGCAATGTCGACAGCACACACTTTCTACACAACCAGCAGCGATTTGATACAAAGCCGCTTTCAGACTAAGCCTAGAAGGGCCTGAAGCCCAAAGGGAGCAAACTATCAGCTCTGTTTCCCTGTCCAACTGAGATGAAGAAATACCTGCTTGGGAACAATTATCAGCAGGGGATAGATTTTAACAGCAAACTACAAAGTCAAGACTAGAATTCCATTAGTGGATTTCTGCCTCAGTTTCTGTCTGCCTGTGGATACTGGTGCCTGACAGAGGCAAATACTTGCTATTTTGGATAATAGTATTTCACCCTAGGTCTTACATATGAAAAAACTCATGTACTCGATATCCTCAGTTACTGCATCATGACACATTGAACGGACAGCCCACACAAATGGCACAACTTGTGCACAGGATTTGATTTTTGATGGGGTGTTCATCTTAGCAGTATGGGAAGAGATAATAACGACAGCCTGTGTGGTAACCGACTCTTTAACTTTGAAGTTCTGATACTACCATAATACAAGACTCTGAAGGCTTCAAGTGAACGATATATTCAAGGCACCTGTTTCTTGGATTAAGAGTTCTTCGAATCTCATCTAGGGACTCAGGCTAATGAAGTTATATTGCTACTCTTGTTGTGCTGATGCACCAGAAGTAGGCCAATCCAATAATCCATTTTGGGGCCTGCATCATTTTCGAAATGAATGCTTAAAATTTCCCAAAAAATGATACCACCCCCTTCCCTTAACAGTTATTCTTGCCATTTAAAAGAGGGGGGATGAGCAATTAGATGAACTTTGTTGCTGGAAGGGAGCCACAATAATCATTGATCTGGAGTTTATTTACTACGTTAGCACTTGTACTCTAGTTGGCCTGTTTCGCTGCAGTTAATGGACTTTGTTGGAGGCAATTTCTCATTTATCTGTGAAGTTCAGACTTAGCATAATCAACACTGTTTATAGAATGGTACTTGATTACTGCCCCTCTGAGGAAGAAGACGAAGCCCAAAAAGCAACACCAGACACATTTCTATCCAAAGTGATAGCTGTATTCTGTATCATCGCAACAAGCTGGTAAACACTTTTCACAGCTCTCTGTGCGGTTACAGATTCAATCAACTCAGGCTGTTGTTGACATAGCATACCAAATCAGGCCAACTGTTGGTGAGGGTAGAATTCCCTCAGATAATAAAATCCCAGCTAAAGGCCTAAGAGAAGGAAGAAAACAAACCATTCAAAATGTATTCTCTCCTAAATCCTCTTATAGCACACAATGCATTTACCCAGGGCCAGCACAAGCTTTTTGGGGTCCCTGAGACTTTGGCTGATTCACAACATTTCAATTTGCAAGCCATTCATTTGTGTGACATCATGACACGGCTTCCTTTGCAGAGATGGTCTAAAAGTATGTCCAGCGTACTGATAAAAGGACCTCACTGCGATCGAGTTTTATTGTCGGTTTCTGCATGTCGTTGTAAAAGTACATTTGGACCCTAGCGATTGGTTTAGAGTTACAAATGCCATTTACCCATGAATCAATTCAACATTATTATAGTGATAAAGGATTTGACAGTTTGAAGACATTTACTGAGTACAGGTTAAATGTGGCAACTATACTGCATCAGAGTGATTGTGACTGCAAAATCAATATCGGCATATAAAGTCTAACGTCCTCTACGTTCCTGAGCTATTTGTGAAACCCAGGGAGGTTGAAATGGTATTCTGGCACCACTTCATCCTCTAGCAAGGTGCATGGGATGGGCAGGTACAATAGGAAAGAAGAAATTTTAATTAAATTTAAATTTAAGAAATTTTTCCAGCATTTATCTATAGGTAGCAAGTCAAAGGCAACTGAACTTTCTGAGTAATCTTGAAGACATTTTGCTTCTCATCTGATAGGCTTCCCCAGTTCTATAGAAATATGTTGACTAAGGGTTTCAGTCATCCAGGTCATGACATATCTATAGTCAAAGGCAACTGGACTTTCCTGATTACACATGATCTGGATGACTGCAAACCTTGAGACTAAGACTTTTGTCAGCGTTGGTCACGCATCCACAAGCCTGTACATATATGCAGAACATGTTAAAATCAACCACTAGAATAAGAGGCGACGGAAATAAGAGCCAAGAGATTACTGACACAGCCTCGGCAAGCCACAGAGACGCAGAGGATATGGCTGTGTCACAAACCACATGACAGTCCTCTCCAATGATCCAAAACAGGTGAGGGATGCAAACCAGGTGGTTAACAGCAGATTGGAGTTTGAGCTAAGCAAACATGCCTCGGAGGCAGCGCTGCTCTTTGGCTCTGCCCACTGAGGTTTGACTCAACCAAAGAGATTGCATCTGACTCCACAACAACTATGCCTCAGAGAAATGTTGGTATAACTAAAACTCCAATTTGCAAGTTAATAAGGAGTCACTTTCAATCCACAGGTATCACTGCTGTGCCCTATACCCTGTATGGATACATCTTCATAAAAGCTGTATTCCCAGAGAGTGCCTTTCGACATTGGGAATATATCAGGAAGAAGGAGGTGTGGAAGCCCACCTGCTATCTACACCTTACAGCAGCTTGGCGATTTTCTTTCCTCATCTTCCCTACACACTGTTCTTTTATAAGTTCCTACTGGCTGACTGTATCTCAGTTAATGGCTCTCTTTAAACAGAGGCAACAAAGGCACACAGGCTTAAGAAAACACTGCAGGGTCTCCGATTGTAAAATCCTCAATCATACCCTCTTGGAATAAACGTTTCAGGGTAAAATATCCAGCAGGCCTCATTTACCCCCACCAGTAGAGCTGGACGGGGGGTGTGTTTTCATTCTGCCTGTTTGTCTGTCAGCAGGATTTCTCAAACAGTCAAGAATGGATTTGCATGTGGAAAAAATGGTAATGGGACGTGGAAGAATGAATTAACTTTTCATATATTTGTCCAAAGGGAAGAGTGACAGGGGGGACGGATTCTTGCACAATGGCCTATAACTTCCAAACAGATTCATGTACGGCAGCATGAGACGTAACAGAGGAAAAACCCCATCATTGTCCCAATCAAACGACACGGGAGCACTGGAGAGCTCATTTTTGGTTCAGACATAACCACCCTGACAATTTTTCCAAAACTTGGCACAGAGCTAGAAGGGAAGCCCTAATGGACACTAAACACATATTGTCCTAATTGGCCACTTGGTGTTAAGATGATTGGATAAAATGCTTTGAAGTGGCTAGAATTTTAACAGGCTTATCTCATGCCCCATTTCAGGTACAGTCATGAAAATGTGTCTGTCTCCTGATGTGAAACAAGTTGGTAATGGAGCATGGTGGAAATTATTAACTTTTGATGAAAACCTGACATGTGGAACTGGCATATCTTGACAACTGTGTAGCGCTGGTGGAGGTAAGTGCTGTACTGAATGGCAATGAGGTTTTCTAATGTGGTCAATTCCAGTGTAGAATTGGGCCTTTACTACTTCAGACATATTTTACTGCATCCTATACATCAGTGTTTTTTAAAGTCAGGGGCACGACCCAATAGTGGATGGCATGAGATTTTAATTGGGTAAGCGTTAGCTAAACTGTGTGGCAAACAATTCGCCAGGCGTTAATTCTGGTCACCATTACAAGTGCTAGGGCACAACAATATTGGACCGCTAGTAACAAAAACTGGATCTCTTTGTGATTAGAAAGACAGCACCAATGGTAGAAGAACCAAAGATCGGTACCGTTACATTGTTTTGATCATTTTGAGTTCAATAACTCTAAATTTATTGAAATTGTGCAAAAAGGCCTATGCCATTTGATAGCACTAACTGGGAAAATACACCTCAGACTGCACTCAATGAAAAAATATCAGCTGTTGTGTCTGAATATTACTGGTTCTAGTGTAACTCAAAGCGAGAAAGCACTGAATTTATATCAATGTATTGCTGTTTATATGCATAAAAAGCATAGGCCTATGCCATTTATAGAGAAAATGTACTTTAACAAGGAAAAAATAAAATAAACCAGGATATAATTCTGCATGAATGTAAGTTGATTGTTTTCAAAAAGTGGGTCCCCGGAGAAAGGTTTGAAAACAGGGCTATACATAACCATAAAGTCTTGAATGTAAGCAAATGAGAGACTATCCTATACATATTGTCATCTCCTGTATTCTGTGTGGTATATTATCTATATATAACTGTGGATTTATGTAGTGCTTAAGAGGACACCAGGGATTATAACTCTGTGAAATGAGTTTGCCTTCTTACCTGTGCAAAAATTTGTGGTACTGCCATTATCCAAAGTTACATGTACTATGTTGATAATAGACAGTAAGCATTATTCACTTTGGCAAGCTCTGCTAAATCCACTTGTGGGCTATTCTGCTGTAAGTTATGGCGTTTGGGGCTATGGGTTTGCCTATAATTCTTTTACAGCTGTGGCGGTTACACAACCTTTCAGAAAATCCCAGATAAATCACCTCTGTCTATTAAACCAAAGCTCCACAAGTGCCTCCCTACATGATATATTACTTAAATTGGCCTTATGAGGATGCCGTGTTTTGTTTGTGGTACAGCAGTTACTCCCTGCAACTCCTGTGCCAATCATGTTCATTTTGGTGATTGGGCCCGGCGCATCCTTTTTATTCCAAGGCACTCAGCCATATCAGGACCACCTGTTTGTTTGATTTACTTTACTTTTTTGTTTTTCAATGGCTAAGCTGTTGGAAATTTCGAGGCTGCTGTGCTCATGCTGTGTACAGACAAAAAGACCTTGGTGTCAACAACAACAAAGGCACCACAGAGCCGGAGATTGGAGGGAACTGAGGTACGGCAGGGTGCCTTGCAAAAAAAGGAGTCGCTGGGGATGACTATTGAGCGAGGGTATAATGAGGGAACCGTCACCAAAGCTGCTCTGCATCCCTACAACCCCCAGCATTATCGGAAAATGTCAGCGCCCCAAACAACAAAATATATATTACTCGTTATTCTAAATTGGGCTGCTACACATCAGAGATTGAAATAAAAATTTTGACTCAGTCAGCAAGGGGGAATTTACAACTTTAGCTGCCAGAATGTATTTTATCAAGCAAAAAAGAAAAAAAAAGAAAAATTATTTGATATCACATACATGTTTCACAGAGTTCCATGTACAGAAAGGGGTAGGTTACAGTATATTGCCAATTACATGTTAATTAAAAGTGACAAGGCAGATCTGCAGCAAAGAGTTTAACAAATGAGAATGATTTGGTACAGAAATAATAGAAATAATAATATTCCCGCCTTGTGTAGCTCCGGCTCCCTGACATCTAAATTGTTTTGCCTGAAATTTCCTGAGGAACAATAAATTGAAATAAATAAGATTTCTGCTGTATCATGAGACTAATGATCCCTGCTAGAAGATAACAGCTGACAATTATCTGACGAGCTCATCTACAAATTTGGTTGAATAATACCAATGACTCGTATATTACAACTCGTGAAGTCTTGCACGTTGAATTTTTTATGTTTCTCTGACCTATGCGCCTCTGCTCTATACTGGATGTTGTTAGTCACAGTCTATCAACTGCCAGTGTGAAGGAATTCATTATAAAATACTATAAATGTGATGAGAATCTGGCGGATAGCTCAGTTCAGATAAAAAGTGTACAATCAATTACAGAATGACCTTGGGTCTCTGAATTATTTAAAATATTGATTTATTTTTAGTTTTAGTTTTTTGCCTGGGTCTGGCTTGTGAAAATATTAATGAATTTGCATGTTGAGCATTCAATCACTAGTGGTTCCTAAACACTTGTTTAAAACAAAGTACAGAGGGAGGGCAAATAAATCTTTAAAAGAATGCATGTGCTATTGAACGTGCTTATTGATTTCAAAAGGCTTTTGTTTTCAAATGCAGTTACTACAGTGAATACTTGGGGTACACTGTAATGAATTTATTGCTGTAAGCCTCACACCCTCACCAGACAACACTGTGAATCTTAATTAAGGTGATAATGATCCACAACTTTAATGTGTGTAAGAAGACAGAAGGAAAACAAATTCAAAGTGGTCGAACCATCCTTTATTCCAAGAACAGTTAGTGACTTCACTTGTTGAGATGTAATGTGTTTTCTAATATTACAAAACAGTTGCCTTAAATGTCTTTTATCTTGCATTGTGAAATTACATAGAGTTAAAGTGGAAATTTTTTGAGAAAAATACTGGAAATGGAAATTTTCCTTGAGGGTTTCTGGGAAACTGTGCTGTTATCAACTATGAGTTATCACATATTTTGATGAATAGACTCCAATCCAATTCTAATGCAAAACACAAACAGTGTTGATTGCAGTCATTACATTAGGTGTTCATGCAAAGTACCTTTGCTGTATTTGTGTGTGTGTGTGTGTGTGTGTGTGTGTGTGGGCGGGGAGTCCACAAAGATGCTTAAGAACAATTGCTGTGCTTCAATTTCTACTGAAGTATTTCTTAAGTATTTGAATGCTACAAATATACTATTTTTGAGCTTTCCTCATTAAAGACACTGCTCTCTGAAGCTGTTTCATACAGCTTTAATAGATGATGCCTTTCCCTAGCCCAAACCCAACAATTAGTTTTTACAGTAGCTGCATTGATTCTTTTCATGATGAAGCCTGGAGCCAGCCAGCATCTGTGGGCGTCCCAAGGAATTAATAAGTATAGATTTGGCTGTTCTGTATTTAATGTCCAAGTTGTTATGCATCAAGCAAATTTACCATGATCACCGTGTCATGCTAAAGAACATTTAATAATGTACTAAATGTTCTATTCAGTAATTTGCATTGTTTGTGCTTGTTTTGTAAGCTGCTGATGTACCAATAACTCTCACTATGATTTACCGAGTACGTTCTGACACTCACTGAGTCACAGGTTGTGCTTCTGCATAAAGCAGCAGTGACTCTAGTTTTTTTTCTCTGTGCTATAGCTGTAATAGAATAAAATGTGTAATATACAGTAAACAAAATTGGCCATGCGTGACTCCTCCCCTCCAAAAGGCGCTACGGAGCCCTGAACTCCAAAACTACCAGAAACAGCAGCAGCTTCTTTCCACATGCCATCACCCTCATAAACAGCTGACCAGTGTCACCTGTGTACCATAGCTACTCTTGCATCTTCTGATAGTTACGACACCCTCGTTCACATCTACAAAAACTATTATTCAAACACTCATTCCCATACGTGATGCACACTATTGTTGTTGTTTGCACTCTATGTATATTGCAGTCTTGTACATAATCTGTATACTTCTAGATTACTCAGATGGCCTGTATATGACTCATATGTTACAATTTCATTTCCAACATGGTTGCATCACACATAGACTAAGGGGAGAGGGTGATTCCATGATAGCTCCTGCCACACAGTAGCAGGCATCAGGGACTGCCACATGGTTTCACATTAACTCTGATCCAGTGTCGAGTTTTTTTTTTTTTTTTTAAAGACTGTTCCCAGATTTGGGCTTGTCTTGTACATTATCTATATATCGCATATTACTCAAATTGTGTTTCTATTACTCATACATGACAGTTTCATTTCCATACGTGATGCAAATTATCGTTGTATACACTACCACTCACCTCAGCACAGGTATACTGCTGTCCTATATAATCTGTAGATTACTTGTATAGTGTGTATTTTCTGTACTGCTTGAGAGATACTAACAGCCGGAACCAAATTCCTTGTGTTTTTTAACATACTTGGAAAATAAATCTGATACTGATTGTGAGTTCAAGATGTGAGTACAATAGTCTTTAAAAATGCACTAAAAAATGCTGTGCATTGCCAACTCAAATGACAGAAAGAGGCGACTGTTTGAAAATAGTTTGAACTTACCCACAAATAAGCACAACTCATGAAACACGGCATCAGTAAACTGCACACAGCACACTGATGTTTAAGCTCTGTGATGCTCCATAACGAATGATGCTAAGGGGACGCGAGAAGCAAAAGATCTAACACTGGTGCGTCCAAGCTTCCTCTGGATGGAGCGCTGCTCACTGCTGTGAAGGACACAGCTTTGGATCTCGCTCTCAAACTTTGATTTCTGTGGGTGGAGACGATTTCCTGCAGATGTCCACACCCGACACTGGAATTTTGTTGTGGCACCTCAATTAGGCGAGTTGGGATGCTCTTCTTTATTGCAGCCCTATTTTGTGATTTAGGTTTATTTTCTACAAAACCTTGCCTAGTGCAACATTAAAATAAAAGCCTGCAACAGAATGATGGCTACTGGTGGTTTTATGAGGGACATGCCACCACGTTGGCATGTGGTGGCTTGTCCCTTTAGCGGAGGCCAAGGAGTGATAGAAGACAACAAAAGAATTGATGGTTACATTATCACCCCTTCTTCTGGGATAATTCCCTGCCTCTTGCAGGATAATTTCAACTCTGTGTAGCCGCACAGAAATTAGACATTTTCTTTGTTTCGCCAGTGAGAAAGAGGCAATAACGTTCCCGTCTCTTTTTCCTGTCAGTCCTCCATCATAGCAGCATATCCCTCACACCGCTGATAACCATTCTCCAGACATTTCACAACAAGACTGCGTTCTCAAAATCCACAATTATATGGTCAGTAAACAGTAGACATGTACTGAAAACCCCGCTGTCGTCAGCGGGTTATTGTCACGAGTACTACTCATGCCCCACAGACCTGAGAGCCAGTTAGACAGAGAGCGAGAGCAGAGAGGATAGACTATTAACACTGTGTCATGCCGCCAGTGCCAAGCCAAGTAAACAAGCAAGTCAACGGAGAGTCCTTAGCAATGATTTAAAAGAGGGTTAGCGGTGCCTTTGGCCTAAGGGACAGAGCACCGGGGCCAGGCTCGTTGACTGATTTAGCAGCCTTGTTTATAGATAGCGCTGATAGAAATAGTGCCAATGGGTGTTTCCCAAATGTCTGAAGAATGCCACTGGCCATCCGCTGGGCTGTCAGCCATGGCATCGCTGTGTTAATTTGCAGGTGGAGGCGAACAGGAGAGGTTGCCATGAACACAGATATGCCAACGTCATGAGTTAAATGTGTTTAATACGACATCAATAACAATTACGCCTCTGCAAAAAGCAATTCATATGCTGTAAGGGGATGCCTGTATCTGATCAAAGACTTATTTGAAACGTTCTTTATCCAGGGAAAAGTGACTGAGTGCGCACGCTGTTTTCTAGCAGTGACACATTCTCAGTTTTCATTCATATTCATTTTTGCTATTGGTCATGGAACTTTACTGGAGCAGTTGCGGGTTCAGTGCTTTGCTCAAGGACACCTTGACAGGAGCTGCTGTGGAAGAGGATAGCACTGCTCATCTAGAAGTGCCAGGGTCGATTTAAAGGAATACTCCAACGTTTTGGGCAAAATACCCTTTATCCGACTTACCCAGACTGAGACAAGATGTTTGATACCATTTTCACCTCTGCACGTCCACTGGTTCGGTTCCGATGGGTAGCATTTCATGTTAGCTTAGCATAAAGACTTGAAGTCTACAGGAGTCATTAGCCTAGCCCTGTCAAAGTGAAAAAAATAAACCTTACAGAAACTTTGAAGCTGTCTTATTTACACAATGTATCATGTGTATTACAGGGTAATGAAATACACATCTTGGAATTTTTTTTTAGAAAATATGAGTTGTTTTAGGAGAGGTTAGATGGTAGAAGCTCTAACCGATGAACACATATGTTCAGCGATTACAGTTCCTACCATTTACAGTTCCATAGTACCATTTTAAGGGTATTTTGCCCAAAATGTTGGAGTATTCCTTTAAGTGAGGACATTTAGGCTCAACTGAGACCAAAAAACCCTATTTATTCCATGTTTTTTGTCTGTTGAATCTAAACTTCCCTACTTACATCAACCCTCAGCAAGTTTGCACAGTGCACAGTTAATTTCCCTACTCATGTTTTCCCAGCCAGTATTGGGCTTTGAACCAGAGACCTTCCTTGTAACAAACCCAGTTCTTTAGCTTCTAGTCTACTTGCCTCCCTTCACCCTCACCCTGCAGCTTCAGTTTCAACAGTGAATCTATATTTACCAACGCTATTAAACATCCTGTCTGTCAGTTCACTGTAATGTTACTCCCTCTGCCTTTTCTCCACGCTCAGCTCCTAGCTTTCCTAACAAACCACTCGTGTCATGTTTGCTTGTGTCATACTTGCACCATCATCATTTATTGTTGGTGTCACTTAACCCACTTCATTTCATTACCTAACCTACTGTTGATAGAGCTGCAGCTGTTAGGTACAGTTCCCATGATGTAATAAGATTCTGTTAGTTGTCAGAAAAACATCACAGTATCAAAATTGATATTGTGGTCAATTTTGTATCATCAACCACAAGCTGGTACAAAGAGATCAGACTTTGGTGGACTAAGGGGAGAGACTGGAGAATCTTTCTTGAGCTGCTTTACTCTGCCTTCTCCTCTCCCGCACTGGACAAAATCGATGCGTAGTGTAATACATGGCTGTGCTGCCAAGGCAATGTTTGGCTGGGCTCACACAATAGTAGATCCCAAGAAGACAACAGTTGGCTTAGACACCGACCCTAACACTTTCACACACACATGCACACAATTGGAGAGGAGCAGAGAGTGTAGGAAGAGGTACAGAACATGAATTCAGGGGTGCTCTTAACTTTCTTTTAAATTTAGAAGTAAGGAAACAGTGCTGCAGCAGTTCTCGACTGGTTTTGCAAAACTTTTTCACAGAAAGGAGGAGACAGCTACAAAAGCAGTCTATTAACATTTATTACGTGTTGTTAATAGTCTATTATTGCTAATGATCCTGATCAATCTAGCAACAATTAATACAAAAACTGTGGTCACATGAAAGTGCCATGTCTACATGAAGTAACTAATAAAAGTAAATGCTTTTCTGTTGAATATATGTAGTTGATTAACTGCATTATTGTATGTAAACCCAACCAACATGATTCACACTTCATTCTAATGAGCAATTCTAAACAAATCCTCTCTCTCTCTCTCTTTTTCTCTCTCTCTCACACACACACACATGCATACACACGCATGCACAAATCCACCACAGTCCTCGCCAATCATTAGCTCCAGTAATTCTTTGCGAGTCTGCTTTGGATTAACGGTTCTGGTAACCCTGCTATGAAACAGACAACACCCCCGATGAGTTTTCAGTTACAATAACCAATGGATTGATATGATCCAAGTCGTATTATATCCACTCAATTTATTTAGGTCAAATGTTACCAGAATTGAATTTCACTCATGAAGCTGAGGCAAGCTGCGTCTCCCATCCAAGGTTTGATTTGGCAGGCTTTCCATGGTTAAGCCACCGATGGAATCAAAGCTATTATGTTGTGGAGTTAGACCAATAATTGGTTTGCCAATACTGCATATCGGACCAAAATTGGCCCTTTATTATAAATCAGATATGGGCCAGTCAGGGTTCTCCACCAACAGCATAATGGATAAGATATGGTTTGCTTGATTCATATGATATGATATGATATGACATTCATAATGATCAATAAAATGCCTTTTTTCAGAGTCTTTTTCACCCTGCCAAGAATAAAAATTCTGCAGGTTTGTATTATATTTACTGGAATGTGTTCTGAGGGCAGCGTTGCATCTAACCCTAACACTCTAACCTTAACGCTAACCCTACACCACGCAATGCTGCCCTCAGAACACATTCCAATAAACATAAGACCATCTCCAAAAATCAGAAATTCTGGGGGGAACACTGAATACGCGCAGAGACTGTTGAAAGGTTCAGTGCACTGGCAAAAACATCATCCGAATTAAAAAAAAAGTGCATAGCAAGTCTCCTTCAAAAAATGTACAAGGCAGACCGTAATGTTCATACAAAATTAAAATGCCTTCATTTTACATGGCAATTTGTTATTTTAAAATTGACCAACGTGTTGCGACCCACTCTGGTCTTCATCAGGATCACTGTCAGCAATAATAGATTTGACTACTTGCTGATTACTCACATTTTTGGGGGATTTTTCTAATACGACCATAGTCAAATTGAAAGATATGTAATAGGTGTGCCTTCAATGCAAAAATAATGATTTCAGTTTCAGTTTCAAAAACCCTTGTCAGAAAGACTTCCCATAATCAGATTACTCCATTCTTTTTGATAGTTTGAAACTAGCATCAGAAAGCTGTCAGAGGTCACAGTCAAACTCAAACCAGATTATTAGCAGTTTGTCTGTTTTTGGGTCTGCTACACACTTGGAAGCACTGCAGTGCAGCAGCAGCACGCTCTGCTCTGACAGAATCTCAAAGAGCGAAAATTTCATGTAAGTAGTAGGAAGTTCATCAGAGACCTGGGGTAACCTCAACGCTGTGCCAGAACCGACTTTGAACACAAGTGTGTTCGAGCAGTGTGGCCAAAAAGGCTCATTAAAAGGAATGTACTAAAAAATCCCGCATACTGACTGGACACTGACAACAAACCCCAACAAATACACATCAGAGGAATGCTGAGCGTATGGGCGGGATCGGCTTGAGCAAGCTACACGCTCTTGCTTGGCGAGCAGGCTCGAGATCCAACGACTGAGGGAAAATATATAAAGAATTGGGACACGTACTGCCTTTGTAGTCGAGACAAAAAGGAATGAATCCATAAATTATTAGAATCTCTGAGCTGCGAATGCACCAGAGTATTCATGGAGGGGGGGGGAAAAAAAAAACTCCCTCTCGGCTACAGATCTCCAGCCCAGTGAAAGTAGTAATCATGGAGCCAGTGCGAGGCTGGAAGGTGGATCCATAGCTTGTTGATTATTCCCTGAGGAAATGCCGATAGTATCTCCTGGAGCAAATTCCTTAAGGCGGGGATATCACGTGATTAGGCAACATTAAAGGGAGACAGTGGTAATAACTCCATTAGGGACTTCCACAATAATTTTTTCTTCCTGCCCTTATCTTTCCTTTCCTTTCTTTAACCTCCCTTTTATCCTGCCATACCCCCAAAACACAGTTAGTGTGAGAGAGAATAGAGGCTTATATGAGTACGCATATAGGCAGGCATGGATGTGAGTGTGTATAGGGTGTGTATTTTGTGTGCATGCTTTATTGATTTTCCCACATTGGGTGTGAATATATTCATGCTTGCATGTGCATGTAAGCACCACGCTTTCACCTGCAAGCGGTTTTGTGCCTCTGCATTGCTCATGAGTGTGTGTTACAGGCTTGGACGGCCAACAAGGGACTGGGTTTTGGACCGTGGGTCAGCCAACCAGCAGCCTCTCTGCGAGGCAAAGGGGGTTGATGGATCACAATCCCCCGGGGAAAGTCAACACCGCCTTCCCCTGCCAACACCCCCCCGCCGGCTCTCGCTCGCAGGGAGAACTCCCAGAGCTGCTCTCAACAAGAGGCCTGGAAGCACGACGCCAGCTTCAGCCAAGAACTACACATGTTAGCGAGCCAGGTAGTGCATATCTGTGAGCGCGTGCTGCTGCACAGCGGGGTGCATGGACTCTGATCAAAAGATATAAAATCCGTGGCATCGCTTCATTTGAAGCTGCGCTCAGAAAAGTGACGTAACAGTCCTAAGTGTGACATGATAGCTGTCATGAATATTTATGGATGTTGTCACTGGGTGTCATTTGGTCAATGATGTCACTTTCCCTACAAAGCTGACATTGTCTTTGCTCGTGTCAAGTTGTCATGACAAAGGCAAATGTCAGCTGTGCAGGGAAAGCAACATCATTGATCGAATCATACTCAATGACAAAAGTCATTCATTTTCAATTATGTTCATGACAGGTCACAGTTATGATAGTGTTATTTCCCCCTATATAATATAATATAAGATAAGGTTGTCGCAGCAGCAAAAGCAGTAAGATTCTTCATAAAAACAGACTAATAGAATAAAAAAATTAAAAACCTAACACAATCAATTAACACTGAAACACTACAATGATAGAGGATATATTTTCTTTTAAAAAATGGGGAGGATTGTATTTGAAGTGAGAGGAAAAATGACACTGCATTGACTCAAAGTGATAACTGCCACTGACCAGTGTTTCAACTTGCAGCTGCAGTTTTTGCTGAGCTGATCCATTATGGATGCTAAGATGCTGTGCTGAGATGCTGCAGGGTTATGTGGAGCACTTGTTCGTTTTTGGCAGCTTTGCATTGATATGCATCCGCATAATCCAGCGACGAGAAGGCGAAGCAATCTAATTAATGTTGAATCACATATTACATATCTTTTGGGAGGCAATATGTATGGCATATTCACCCAAGAGCATGTGGAGTTTTTGCATACATGTAATTCAACCCATCCATGCAGCATTTAACCATGCAGGATTGTGTGTGTGCATATGTGTGTGTGTGTGTGCGTGTACAGATTGTGGAATTAACAAATGACACCATGTAAAAATGTGGGTAAAAATTGGCTGTGACAGGCAACTGTCATCAGCTTTGTCAGATGGGATTTTCTGATCTATTTTCTGTATGAGCACAAAGCCTCCCCCTAATATTTAGACTGTGACTAGTGCATGTTGTGACACGTCCTGTGACATGCTGCTTTCTTAAAAAAAAAAAAAAATGGACTAATTGTGTAACATGTAATTTATTATTGATATGAAGCTGTCCAGTCCTCGCCGGCCTGTCATGTGTTTGAGTATGAAGCGCAGTGAGGCTCAAACAGCAGAGCGGGTCAAGTTCAGGTCCGGGCTGTTCAAAAGCAGTTTTCCTTGTAGAGATAGAAAGTGTGACTACATTTCCATAAAGAGTCTATCTTGTCCTCTTTGTCACTTTGCTGCTGTGAGCATATCAGCTACAAGGAAGCGGCTCCTGTAACAAAATGCTCCACTGCGGTGCATTTTAAATACATAGCTGGCTTTTCTGTGACCTGCTTTGCCCGATAAACGGAGGGACTAGAATCATTCTAGCTTGCTGCTGAGCCATAAAAAAAAACAAAAAAAAACAGCTGGTTTGCAGGTACTACGTCCATTGTTTTGTCTGATCTGTTCTCTTTGTTCAAGGAAACAACAAAAGTATCAAGAGGATGAGAATCACAACAACTCGTGATTGTGTGATCAGTCGTCACAGGTGGCTAACCACTTAGGCACTAGTAGATTGTTTTTTAAAATTACACCGATTGTGTCTAGCTCATAAAAAACACTGCAAAATTTCTCTCTTTTCATGTTAAAACAGTCATATGTCATTAATTACTTTAAAAGAATTAGAAAAAAAACTCATTCATCTCTCCCATAGACAACTGATGTTATGATCCAGAAGTCTTGAAAATGCTACCAATTCAGAGAAAAATGACAATATGCACACAGAGAAAAGACATCAATTTTGATCATTCTATACACAAGGCTTAGTTATTAATATCTAGCAAGTCGATGTAGAAGAAGAACCAATTGAGCAGGTTTAGCTATAATAAATATTCATTTATTTATGCTTCACAAAACAATAAAAGTCAAATCAATCAAACCCAAAATAAAATGCACAGATAAATATAAATGAAACGCACGTCTGCACGTCTTTTGAGGAAAGCCAACCGGCAGCTTTGCAGGGGGTGTGCGACTGCTGATTGTGTATGGAGTCCTGCAGGCACTTGGCAGTGCAGAGACAGACAGTGGTGCGACTGCGGTAATTTAGCGCTAGCCGCCGCCACTGATTGAAACCAAGTACAAGAGCGCTCAGTCATGCTCAACAAGTCTCTCTGTTTATTATCAGATGGCAGCCATCACTTCACGCCACGGGTGACAAATTCTTTCTCACACACACAAACACATGGTCCCGCGTGCTGGGAGAGGCAGGTGTGTGCTCATGGCATGCATGAAAACACGCACACGCGCGCACACACAAACACAATTTACACTCACAGTCGATTTCTTTTACACACACCCTAACATGCACACACAAGTATTCGGACTTCCTCAGGGAGTAAACGGTAAACAATGAGACTGTGCTCAGGCCCGGAGACGAGCTATTTTCAGACTGGTCGACTGGTCAAGGAATGATGTGTGTGTGTATGCGTGTGTGTGCGGCTTTGATTGGTTCAAGTGATCTCGTCTAGTTATGCAGTAATTGGATCAATTACGGACTTGAAATCTCCCACAAACGTAGACAGGCAAACATGAATTGAAATGCACCGTTTACCATGCAGATTCAACAAGCCCACTTTCAATGCAAATGAAATGAAAGCATGCACAGACACATATGCACATGCACACACATTCATGCAAAAACACACACACACACACTGGCTTGTTTGTGCATGCATGCAGCCCAAAGCGTGCACAGAGACACACACATATACTAGCTCACACAGCATAAGGTAATTTAATTACCTATCCTGCCAAACAGGCGCTTCTTTTAATTACTTGTGGTTGCGCCCAGCAAAGTCTCTCACAGCTTGCAGAATGAGAAACTCACCATGGATTTCCTTAACTAATGACTGTCGCATATGTGTCGACTATAATGGAACACTGGTGATGAATAAGACCGAATTAGACGCCAGTCAAAAGCAGCTTACCATCATTCCACACAATTTGGTACTAGAGCTTCCTATACAAAGTAAAAAAAAAAAAAAGAAAAAAGAAAAAAAAGAGAGAACCGAAATCCAGCAAGCCCTCAGAGTGAAGCCAAATTATTATTCAGAACATGCTTTGTTATTGTGCTGGAGAGGACGTGATTTTTAGTGCGCTGGGTTTTGCATTAATAGGTCACAGAGCTGCGTGGATGTGAGAAATAAAACAGCAGGGGTAGAGGCGAGAGAAATCAAAAATCTATTGGTTTTGTCATCAAGCCCTTGCGACACAAGCCGATCCACTTATAGACCCAAACAAGTATGGCACGGTATGCCAGCACGAAAGATGATTACAGTTCGACTGCCCACAATGATGGTTAAACTGGTGCAGTATATTGATTCCCTTCCTCCTTGCCGGGGCCAGACACTGCTGCGCTTAGTATGACAGAGTGGCTGCAGCCCGCGCTCGCACACATAAAGGCAACTTTGTTCTGTGCCGACGAGGACGTTAAGAAGCTGTTGACTGGAATGAACCCATTACACACTGCTTCCCCTGCACAATAATGTAGAATTTATAGATGGTGTACATGCTCCGTTTAGATAGCTGCCACATTTAGCGCTGCAAAATGCCTTTTTGAAGATACTGAATTGAACAATAGCAATAGAGGGAATGGCTCTGCATGCGTGATTGACATGTTTCTGGGTGCCTAAGTCAGAAAACCCCTACG
>OMKZ01055210.1:24271-35897 GCA_900302535.1 Neoniphon sammara | reverse complement strand
GAGCAAACAGAATAATTTGTTGTCACTGCTAAGAGCACAGTAGCCTTTGACACAACATAACTGGGAATAGGTTGATTTAGATGCATTTTATAATCTATACATGGACTAACTGGGACAGGCTAAAGAGTGCTAAAATGATAATAGCAATAATAATAATAATAATAATAATAATAATAATTCTTTTTTATCTCAGCAAGGTGAAACCATGGCAGTAGAAGTTAAACTGTGGGCAGCAATCACAGTTTAATGGGAAATCCTTTATGTACACTGGCATGTATGAATGTGTGTATGCTACAAATCTGTTTACTGCACTTTCACAATTCTTATGATTCTTGCTGATGAAATACCAAAACATACTGCAAAGCATAGTCCATTAATCATCATCATCATCATCATCATCATCATCTCTTATTTGGGGGGAGAATTACAGGTTAAGGGGTATAGGGAATGATAAAAAAATGCATTCAGTGTTGTAAAATATTTAAAGAACAAAGGATAATACTACAACATCAGAATCGGAATCACTTGACCCGATTTAATGTTGCCAGCACATTACAAGACAGTTAAACAACATTTAAATATGAAGAATTGATCCAGTGTAGCAGCACTGGCAGAGCTGGTAACAGCTGATGTGCATAATACAACTGGGTTAAGAGAGAGCCTAAATAGCATAATAATTGCATAACAACATATGCAAATTAGCTGTGAGTCTGTGTTTCTTTGTGCTTGTGTGAGAGCGTGCTTGGGGTTGTTGTGCGGGGAGGAGAACTTGGGAGGCCTGGATGAGGAGGCTAAGTGCAGTTGCAAGAATGGTGTTGCAATGAAGGGCGGTGTTGTTGTGGCTGCAAGAAAAACACATAACCCTGCTGAGCTACAGTGTAGTAATCGCTTACATCAGAGCATGTGAACGGAGTTGAGCAACTTAAAATTTCTGCTCATCGCTCACAGTGTTGTGTGCTAATGATCTGAAGTCGAACAGATCTGAGATTTCTGGCTTTGAAAAATATAGATTCTTAAAACCTACAGTCTCGTGGGCCTTGCTGGCACATGGGTTAGAGGCTCGAGAGACAGATGGACATTTGTCATGTCTCTGCCTGCAGGAACCAGAGTTGCTCGCGGTGCCCGGTGACGTTATGGAAACCACTGGAGTGTAATGGATCGGGTCGTAGAGGCACTGTTTTAAACTTTTATACATGCACTCCATGCTCTGCTTAATATATGCTCAAGCCATCTTCTTACATGCTTGAGCTCACATTGCCTGCTTGGCGAGGGCCAATTAATTTCAAAATTATTTCAGACCATTGATCTTTAGCTACATGCCTTAGCTAGCTGCTAAAGCGACTGCAATGTTGGTGTGTGTTTTCTTTGAACAGGAACGTTTTGGGGATATGGCCCGCACTCCAGAGTCTTTGTCTGTTCTCAAAGACTTATGAAGGAAGGCCACTGAACATACGATTAGTTCATGGGACGCTAGGCACCACATGCTTCTGGAATAAGTAATTAAAATATCTTGGCATGGGAATTAATCATGGGACTGTGACTGCTATGGGGCAGACAGAGAAGGCCTATATATTATTGTCACCTCAGAGGGTAGTTGAAAAAGGCTAATTTGGCCTACATTCATGCATTTAATTACTAACTTCATATACTACCAACAACGGATTAGGGAGGAAGAATGGGTAAAGTGTGCCTCCTTGTGAGAAAGTTACAATATAGCCGGGTCCTTCAAAACATCCAGTGGTAAACATTCATCACATCAAGATGTTTGACAATCCTGGAGAAGCCAATGCCAAAATTACTGTGTGAACAAATAATTATATGGCTGTAGTGTATGGATTTACTAATTTAATACCTCAGTGCGCTATTTTGTGATACGTGAGGCTACCGTAACTGATTTAACACGTACAAATGTGTGCCTTCCTGAGTTACTGCTCCTTTTCTTCTCATTCTTCCCCTTGCATAATAATCCTAAAAATATTTGCAGTTCTTTGGTAAGAGCTTTTCTATTTTCCTCAAATGTCAGATGTAAGTAGGGCACCAACCATTATCTGACAGAGGTGTCTTCTCTCTCCATCACTCTCTCATACACTCTATCCTCCTCTTATTTCTCGCATCCATCTCTTTCTGCCTGCCACATATTATCTCCAAATCGTTCTCCCTCTAATCTCTTTTTACTCCATCAGCGTCTGTGGCAATTTTTTGCGCCCTCTTTTCTCATCGCGCGTGTGTGTCTCATTTGTCTCTTAGTTCCTCTAATTTCCAACGCTCGCTATTTCTCTCCATCTCCCAGTGCCTCCGATCTGTTTGTGTCCAATCGCTTTTTGTGTCATTACTACCCTCTCTTCTCTGCCTCTCGCTCGTTCTCTGTCCCACTAAACTCTGCAAGCTGCCTTGTCACTCTCTCCTTCCCTTCCCTCCCTCTCCCTTCTATTTCTCTTCCATCCCTCCTGTTAAACAACCCAGCATTGAGGACAGCCCTTGCTGCGTCTCTGCCTTTGAAGGAGCTGAAAAAAAAGATAGAGCCCTCACTGATATCGATGAGATTTCTTTCTTCTCTTGTCAAGGGTGGCACTGCATGCCGGAGGCACTTCATATATTATTTCAAAGACTAAAGCAACACAATCATAAGCAGCATGAGAAAGTAGCATGGCCTGACACATTCAGACAGCTTCGCAGTGGAAAAAAAAACAAGGTGCTTACAACCGTTTGGCGTCTCTGCATGGGTGCCCATTACATTGGTTTGACGAGAGTCTCGAATGAGAGTTTAAAACCGGTTAAAGCTTCTCAAACACTGCCATTCTTGTAGCTTCCTATGTGTTTCTTCGGTTTCCTACACAATGGCAATCCCGTTTCATGACCCCTCAGGTACTGCAAGGTCCTAAATTCCTGCAAACTGATGATGTGCTCTTGCTTTGTTCTGGAGAACTCTCAATCTCTGTCTTGAAATTCAGTTCCAGTGTCAGCTACATCTGTTTTAACAAGTTGTGCCTCATGCTCTGCTGCCTTAAGGCATGTACCCTGAGGGCAAGCAACAATTGCTTGTACTTCATCAACTTCCTTGAGCCCAGGGCAAGTAGAAGTGGACCTCTCACCCTTTTTCGCGCTCTTCCCAATGGGTGTGCTGGATTGCCCCCGAGGCGCTATTCCCAGCTGCTGCATTCATAACCCGGCCCACACCTTTCAACTCGCCCGCTGCTTGTGCCTCCAGCCCTCCGACCCCGCTCGCTCCCAACAATTCACCTTGACAATACCGCCTGTTGTGTTGAAAAGCAGACTTTTTTTTCCCCTCTTGCTCTCCATCTAATTAGTGTCAATGCTCAATTCCTCTCCTCTTCGACTGCGCTCTCTTCCCACCCACCATCAAAGCTCTCAGCACAATTAAGCGTGTAAAGCGAGGCAAGAAAAAGGAAGGGAAAAAAGAAAAGGCGGACGTGGCATCTTTGAAGTGCAAAGTGAGACGGGGTAGGTAAGTCTCGTGTGGGAGATTTGTCAGGTTTGCAGCACTGCTAGCAAGCGGGGAACAGGTACTCTAATACGTGTTAAGGCGTTTATCCTGTTGTTGAGTGCTTCACCTGATGCGCGAGTAAAAGAAAGCGAAAACAGTGCAGGACTTTGAACCTGGGCGCTGCCAGGTTCTTCCGGCACTTTACGCTCAAAGCAGCATCTGTAGATCTAGATATGGGCGCATAATTACTGGAGAGAGTACCTGGGGACGGCGGGACGTACATTCGCCGATAGCTCTCACCACCTGTCCAATTGCTCTATCAAACACGGGCACAACAGGCAACCATTTATCAGTGTGCTACAGACGTGTCACATGTTTCCCAGATGAAAACAAAGTCAATGGATGCACCGCCACCAAGAAACAACTGGGCTATACTTTTGTACCATGCACTCATAAAAAAAAACCAAAAAAAAAAACCACTTGGCTCGCCTGAGGCATTTAAAGCAGCATGGCCCAAGACTATGCTTACAAAGGTAGAATGTGCCTGCACTCTGTTTAAAAAAAACAAGCATTGTTTACAGTTTAATTATGATAATGCATTTTGATAAGTAATGCAATATTAATGGTTTGCATGGCGCAGTCACCATGTAGTTACAGATACAGCCATTTGCACAAGCCTTGATTATATTTCTTTTCAGACTGGCTCAGATTTAGTACTATCAAGGCAATTTGGACTTCTATCCCACCCCCAAACCCCATCCCTCTCTCTCTCTTTCTCTCTCTCTCTCTCTCTTCCTCCCTTGGCCATGTTTATGTATATGTGCAGTATTAAAGAGAAGGGAACAGGACGGAATAAGGGTGAGTGTGGGGGTGGGAGCTAAAAGCCCAGAGGATGTAACGCTTGATCAATGATCAGGACTCACGCCTTATGAGAAACCTGTTGTTGAACCACGGAGAGGTGAAGTGGAAAAAGAGGGAGGGAGATGAGGGAGAGGGAGACTGTCTCTTTGTGAGAGCGGCGGAGATGATATAACACAAGTAATTAAAAAATAAAACCACAAGCTGACTCAGAAAGCGGGTCAAAGACAAGCCCACAGAGGAAAACACCTCAGAAAGTCATGTAAAATGCAATACATAGACAGATTACACTTGGGATCGCGACTTAGGTAAAAGTGACAGATAGAGAGGGAGCGAGGGAGTCGTGGAGGAGAGTAAAAGGGCAGGAGGGTGAGACGAGACAGATAACAGGAAAGAGAAAGGTTAAGGGTACCCAGCAATTTCAGAAGTTGTGCATGCGTTCACACACACTGGCACACAGTAGGAGTATGTGTTGGCGTAGCCTTGGCATTTATACCAGCTGCAGTGTGCACTATGAATTCATACACTCACACCTGACTAACATTATATTCATGCTAATGCAAACATAAGACAAGGTATGCAGTCAGATAGAGCAGGTTATGGGGAAAAAAAGTGTCCAATATATATGAAAACAGCAATAATGATGCTGCAGGGTTTTTGAATGCTGATGTACAGAGTGTGTGTTTGTGCATCTTTGTCTGTTTGTGTGCTGCAACTCTGTCACAGGCTTTCCACACACAACTACACAGTGTGGACACAAACCTATTCAACAGTGTGTACATTTAAATATAATTATGTTGTTGAATGTGCACATTATGAATAGATATCGCTGGCATACGACTATATCTGTGCTTCCATCTGATTACATGCGCTAGTGGGTGCTGTATTCATTCCAGTTGGAAACAGTGGAGGTTGATGACCCTGAGAGACTAAGTGAGAGCAAGTAGAGAGTCAGAATAAGAAAGGCTTGAAATGTGAATTGAGAAGAAGAATGTAGCAGACTGAATTAGTTAAGTTTTGTAAAGACGGCGTGTGGGAGATGGCATAAATAAGGTCACGTGTGGGTTTGTGATTTGAAGAAGCCTACAGTATTGATTATGAACCACTACTGATTCCAATCCATCCAAGCTTTTATGCAAATGCGCCCATTTTTGAGAATTTGGCAGGATCTTCACGATAGCAAATGCAAGTCAATGGGGAATAAACCAATTTCCTACAAAATTAACGCAAGTCTTTGAACATTTCTGTTGCGTAGTTTTCTCTTTTCGCTTCATGTGTATCTAAACAGGATTATCTACTCATGGTCCTATAACTACTTGACTTACACTAGGACTGTGAGCAGGAGGATGCTGCCAGTGTCAGAAAAACCGTACCACTGGCACATGAATTCTGTGGACATCCTGAACCAAAGCCTGCTTAGTGATCCATAAGGTCAATCCTGAAGCGAGGCAGGCTTAGTGCAAGACAGGGAGAGACGTGAAGAGCCACAATGACGAGCTGACTGAAACTTCACTTTGGTTTTTCTCACCAACTTTCATCGCCAGACACATAAACACATCAACTTTCCATCAGAAATCAAAAAATAAGTAAACAGATATCAGTGCACTGGTATTCAATACAGACAGGAACAAATGCACTGTAGAGATACTCGTTTCGATGATCATACAGACACATAACACTTCTGTAAATGTGTTGTTTTTATTATTTTTTATTTTTTTTACTGCTACTGATTTGCTCAGACTCCAAAATTAGGTGGCAATTGGCCAAATTATCCTTAAGTTTAGAATTTGTTCTCATGTTTGCCATTTTTACTATTCAGTGTAACAAATTAAGTGAATTAGACATACTGTGATATATAACAGTCTGTAAAACTAATAATAATAATAATCTAAAACATTCAACACAGCAAAAAACAAATCAAAAACAAAATAAATATCAGCTCTATCTGCATTTAGATAGCATAGTTGCATTTGCTGCACACCCGCCTTTCCAACTCAAGTGGTATAGTCCAACCGGCTCACCTGCACTACACAGCCACTGATAGACAGACTGCAGAGAGATAATTGGAAATTGAGTGACAGCAGGCACCAGCATTCAACTTGAAACGCAAGCTAACACTCCACAATTAATAGTCTATTTATTTATTTATTTATTTGTTGCAATATTCTGCAATGGTTATCAAATGTGGGACATGGACACATCACTCTAACTGCTGGTGTGTTAAATGTTTGAAGTCAGTTTTTTTTAATTGCCACAGTTGTGATGGCTGAAAGTAAGTCAAACTTATTTTCGTACAGGTGCACTGCACAAAGCGCGGCCAGTCTCTGGCACAGTGGGGTTTTGGTGAGGCTCGCACACACACCGCACACCGCACACCTCGGTTATGTTATTTTCGTTACTGAAGTTGGTGGAGGCGCGTCTAACTACACATCTCTGAACCCAAAAACCCTGGTTTAGCCTATGTGTTATGCTTAATCATTTATAGAAGAAAGGGACAAGAAAGGAGGAGAAGGTTTACAGCTTTACCTCATGCTCTCTCTCTCTCTCTCTCTCCTAAATGAATTAGAAATTTCGAAATATATTTTTTAAAGACAGTAAACAATGTTTGTTGATGTTGAGATGCACGTGAATAAAAAAATCTATCTTGAATTCTCAGTATGTTATTACAATATTCTACAATTATTATCAAAGATAAAGGCGATTGATTTATTTCTGTATTTGTTAATATACAACATGATAAAGGAAAAAAGAAAAGATAATCAAATTGCTCATCTCTTTAAATGTATATATATATATATATATATATATATATATATATATATGTGTGTGTGTGTGTGTGTGTATGGCCCAATAAATTATCGGCAGATAATGGGAATTTTATGTATTATTCTGACAATGAAATAATAGTTGATAATTATAGTTGATAAATTTCGGCTATAATTTCTGCAGAATAATTAACCACGGGCTTTCAGTTCTATGAGAGCCTTCATGTTTGTACTGAGGGATGCACTCTACTTTTTGATTCAACTACTTGTGTTTACCAAATTGACCTGTTTGATTGAACAGATGATGTCAAAGCATTTAATTTGAATTCTTAGGCAAATTGGTCCATAAAAGCCAAAGTATGTTTGTGAAGTTTTTTGATGCACTTCACTAGAAAAATAAATGAACATTTGAAGAGTCAGAACTGATTTTGTTGTTTTAACAATAATGATGTCACTTAGATTTCGTTAGGTCAGAGCCATGGAATATTAAATCATCCACCTTTGCTCACTACATCTCAGCCTTTCTTACCTGCAGGTGTGCATAAACTGCATCGGTATCGGCTGAAAAAAATCCATATCGTGCATCCCTAAGCCTAAGATTTAAGGGTGCACTATGTAATCTCTGATATTGATATTAAAATCTCTCACTGTCTTTGTTGAGCATAACTTTCTGACATAAAAACAACGTATAAAAGTCATTGTGTGAAAAACAGAGACTGATATGCATCTCCTTCTTGAGGCTCAACCTACCAGTCACTGCCCTCCAAAACACTTTACCACAAATAACCACAATCCCATTTGGCCAGTGAAATAAAGAGAGATCCATCTCAATCAGTCAAGTGTGGGTTTTTTAACAAAGCACCAACTTCACTGCCAAGCATTTCTGCCAGGAGGAATCAACCACATGTTGCTACACTTAAAACCAAAATTGTACTTTTCCTCTACCACAAACAACAAAACAGCAATTTCCTAAATCCATGTTTTCCATTTCATGTTGAAAGTGCTAAAAGTGGATAATAGCCTTCCTTTGTAATATAAACACAGGCTTGATTATGAGAAACTAATGAGCTTAAATGGGCTAAATTGCTGACTACCAGGTGAGCACTAGCGCCTTCTGTTATCAAGCATGCTTCACAGCATTGATTGTTTTGTTTTTTTTTACTGTCTTTCTATCACAAAGCCAATAAACACCCAGGTCTTTCAATAAGGCACTGCGAGACATTTCTCCACCAGCTTTTTCACAGAGTTTTTGAAGCTGAACTTGTTTCACTCGGCGACTCCAGAAGCGTGAGAAGTTACTGTTCACTGACATACGAGGGGGGAAAAAAGTGCACATGAGCTTAAAGAGGAATATCACAGACTTTCAGACATGAGACTGAACTGCACCAGGGCGATTCAATTTGTAACAGTGAACATTCACTAATATACCCTATAGCCAGAAATGAGTGAAGAGTTTATCCCTCTCCCCAGTCTCTTTTATCACTTCAACGCACAGCTCAATAAAGAATAAAGACAGATGGAAACAATGACTGCAAGATTACCCTGGGGGATTTTCTGGGAAATTGGATACATTTTCTGACTCGCATTGGCTATCACCTCTGTGGCAGTCATTTGGGCATAAAAGGTAAAACAAACATGCTGAGTCCAAAAATTCAGTCTTAAATGAAG
Organism: Neoniphon sammara; assembly: GCA_900302535.1. Lineage (NCBI taxonomy): Eukaryota > Metazoa > Chordata > Actinopteri > Holocentriformes > Holocentridae > Neoniphon > Neoniphon sammara. The sequence goes on along the minus strand of OMKZ01055210.1, from coordinate 27,161 downwards.
CAGCTCAAGATTGTACAATCTTGATTCCTTAGATTCCAGCTCTGTCTCAGACTAGACGCATATCTAACATCTGCCAAGGGCTGAGCTGTGGCTCCAGTTCATGCTAGAACAGGGCCTCAGGTGTGTATCCAAACTTTGGGGAAACTGCAAGTACTAATCTGTGTTGTATTTGTGTAAATAATGTCCATTTTGTTATTCCATATCACTGATTGATATAACATAAACGTGATTCAAACGAGGATGTAGCTTTGGTTTGAATGTTGGTAGCCTAAGCTTTAAGGGTGCCCTATGTAAAATTGTTGAGGGTCGATTTGAGTGAGGATGTTTAGACTCAAATTACTCATGATTTGATTGTTGAGCCTACATGGTTCTCATTGACGTCCATGTCAGTTGGCAAAATGGTCCTCGCTGCAATCAACCCATGGCAATTTTGATAAGTGCACCTTTAATCATTTTATTACAGTAAACAAAGATTGTGTGGAGTGGCACCAAACCATTCACTGCATATATATGGCCTGCGCTAAGTGTGTGACATAATACAGAACATGAAATTAAATGTTAGAACAGATCTGGCTTACGCTATTCAATACCAAGTCTGGATGCACTCGTCTTGTTTCCTAAAACTCTCAGATTTCTTTCCTTCTCCTCTTCAGTACTCCAGCCAGCCAACCCTCTTCCTTGTTCCACAACATCTTTTTTGTCATACCAAGCACCATGTAATGTTGATCTAACAAGCCATAGTCTGCTAAAAATACCATCAGACTGTAAAGGCATGTCTGCTTGCTGCAGCCGACAGCATGACACAATATACATTTTTAAACACAAAAACGCTGCACACAGGGCATGAAAACAGACAGCATGTGAGATTCTTCTTCTTCAACCTAAAGAACTGCCAGGCTGTGTTTACTGTATCATCTCGGTCTAGTGTCATATTGCATATCGAAATGAGAACTTTCCTTCACAGCAAAGTGCAGTCAAGCCTCTCATCCAACATGCTGCATCCCTTAAACAGGGAAAAATGAATCCGGAAGTTCTCAACCACAGACAATTTTATAAAGAATCAAGCCCAAATAAAAATGTTTCTGAATACAATAGACTGACTGAACATCAAAATAAAGCAAGACCGCCAAATATCTCAGACTTCAAAAACATGAATTTTCTGTTCAGTTTGCCTATAGACTCCCACCACATCCCCACTCACCTGCACTGTTGCAGACACCTGCAATCTCGTGGTGGGGACATTTAAGGTTTCCTTAAAAGTTGTTCCTACCTATGGCCAGTTCATGACAGCTTTTGCATTTGCTGTTCTAAGCACCTAAGTTTGACTTCAGAGAGGGAATTTGGGTAACATTTTAAAGTGTAACTAAACCCCTAACCCAAATCTGTGTCAAACCTGACCTCTAATGGTAAAAAGAAGGGTGTCTGGTCTTTGGTGGCAGGTGATGTCATCACCCATAAAGAGCAATGGGTAGTGACATCACCTGCCACCAAAGACCAGAGACCCCACTTTTTACCATTAGAGGTCAGGTTTGACACAGATTATGCTTGGAATTTAGTTATCCTTTAATTGGAGATTTAATGCTTTCGGTATTTCATATGAAACCAGTAGCCTATTAAGAATATCATGATGATAATATATATGGTGGTGTGTGATTAACATCCTTTTTTTCTACAAGCTCAATTTTAACTCTAGTAAATAGGTTTGTGGTCGCCTAAATTATACAATATAGCCGAATTATTACACTGCACACATCAGATGATAAATTAGACTTGCTCATGTGTAATCAATCAGTGCACTATAATGGTTCACAAAACAGTGAGTGGTATAAACTGGTGTGTAATGGCTGTGTAGAACTGGTTGCTAAGGTGCTGTTAGAGGATGATGCCAATGCAGTGGGAAAGAATGAGTCTTTAGACAGTGTGCTGATTTTCTAGGTAATAGTGGGAGTGCGCATTATAGTCCAAACACAGTGTAGGCAGGGATATTTTTCTCCAGCAAAAATCAGTGACTCCATGACAGTGGATTGGATTTTTGACCTCTCCAATGTGAAAAAAAAGCCCAAACACAATGAAACCTACAGCTCCTCAGATCACTGAGATAACTGATAACTAATAAATAATAAATAATTCAGATAACCGATAAATCATGTGCTGTTAAGTTACTGGCTTCAATAGCACTGTATGGTTTCGTCTGCAAGACTTATAGATGGACACACAATATTAAAAAAAACATGTTAATAAGGCAAATTGAATTGATTACTAACTGATAAGAGGAAAGGTAAGAAATCAATATATAGGTAGTGAAATTGTGGTTATAGTGTTGTAATAACATTTTTTCCGGCCAGGAATGCCAATAACTAATGAAGGCCACTGCACTAAGATATGGCATTTTACTGTGGCATTTGACTACAGCTGCATCTCTCTTTCTCTCCCGCTGCAACAGCTAATTTTAATCTTCCTTCCCTGTCATACGAGCATCATTACCTTCTCTAGATCCCACTGGGGGCATGGGGGGGGGTCTGAGTGATAGTTAGCGCTAATCAACTAGGAGGCCACCCATCTTTATCAACCCATCTGACACTAATGCCATTAGGTGAGACACATAGCTACGTGAGTTCATGAAATTAGGGCTGGGGCCAGTGGCTGAGCTAGTACAGACGCTAAGCTCTCCTCCCCACCTCCCCACCCCCACCCGTCCACAAGCAATGTGATGAGATTAGCATGGTGCGCTAGGCGCTGACAGACCTCATCAGTTCACATCAGGAGCAGCAGGACGGGCCCACTGTGAGAAAAGCCATGCCACCCTCACTTTGGCATGTGCGATAGAGTGTGTGTGTGTGTGTGTGTGTGTGTGTGTGTGTGTGTGTGGTGGGGGGGGGGGGGGTGGCAT
>OMKZ01055210.1:0-24246 GCA_900302535.1 Neoniphon sammara | reverse complement strand
GGTCAGGTAGAAATTGTGTGTGTGTGTGTGTGTGTGTGTGTGTGTGTGTGTGTGTGTGTGTGTGTGAGAGAGTGTTAAAACTGATAAAACCTATCAACGATCAACATGACCCCACCTCTGCCTGCAAGGGCCAGATGTTCCACAGGCCCCGCTGCCAATGCCATTAAGAGCCAAGCCAAATACACCCCCAGATTCATGTTACTGATGGCGACGCTGATAGGTCAAATTGACTGTTACAAGTTCCAGCAACAAACGGACGACCTGCCTCGAACACTGATTAGAGCAGACAGGCTCTGGAACGCGTTCTGAGGAGAGCAGACGTTTGGACTGAACGCTGTGCTCAGTCCAGATCTGTCATTCTGGGGCGATGTGACCTTGTACGAGGCAGAGCAGAGCACATTTGCAGTTGTCAAGGCCAGGGAAAGAGCTGCTGCTAGCTAAGCCCTCGGAATGGCCTGACGATCTCCTGTCGAACGCTGAAGTCGAAGGCTGCGCCAGAGCAGCAGACCTCGACACAGTCACACCCTGCTGCTCCAGGGACCAGAGTGAGCACTCTGCAATGCCATCTCAATAACATTCACTTTAAAGTCTTTTATACATTCACTCAGAATTGTGCGTGATATTAATTTGGAATTTTTAAAATGTCCATCTTTAAGAGAAAATTCACCTCAAAATGAAGATTTTGTCTTTTTCTACTAACCCCATGTAAGTCAAAACTCCACTGAAGCTGGTTGGAGCACCAAACACAGCATGTTCGCCCCTCATAGTTCCACCCTTTCTCCCAAATTATGGAAGTTAATGGGGCCATCTTTGTACCTCATTAGCAGACGAATAGGAAAATGGGGGAGATAATGAGCTAAATATCGGAATTTCGACCCACGCTGCAATCTTATTATGACTACAAAACACTTAGATTATGCTGCATGAGCAGTTTGGAGAAATACGATGGACATTTTACACTTGGTTTGAGCCGTAAGAAAGCGGGGCCCTTAACTTCAATAGTTTGGCGGAAGGCTGATATGGAACGATGGGGCCAAACTCGCTGTGTTTGGTGGTTCTACCGTCGTCTGCAAAGATTCAGCTGACATAGGGGTATTTAGGTAATGACTGAATTTTCATTTCAGACAAACTCTTCCTTTAACAAAGCGATCTAATCCGGCACTGAGTGTCTCAAACCTTAAATTTCCCAAAACGAGTGAAAAATTTTCACATGGGGTGAGATAATTGAATTTGTCTGCAATGCAAATCATCTCGTTTCAAATGTCCCGAAACAAATTAAACTGCACTGAAAACAAATGGAATTATCACCCCACTGGCAGAATTTGTCACTTGTTTCAGACTACAAAATGGATGGGTGTTACAAATCCATTAAAAGTAATGTTTATTTTCCTTTCACTTGAGAAACTTGAGAAATATACTCATTTTAAGACAACAAAATAAAACTAAAAAGCTTTTTAAGTAAACAGTTTCTTTAGCGGTGTGTAGTCACTTTCTTCAAATCTGGAATGAGTTATTTCTTTTGGGGGAAAAAAAAGGCTGTGAAACAACAAAAAAAAACTCTCTGCTACCACAGTGGCACCAACAGGTCTGCAAATTATAGTTTTCAAGATGGTAGTTTTGTTGCAGTGAGATCCAGCCAGTTTAGAAATGTGCAGACAGTGTAGACCCCATTGTATATTACAAGCACAGAAAGGTCAAGATGTGTGAAAGCTCTCATTGTGCAATCATTGAAACTTTGTGTTCTGGTATGCGCACAGCAATGGCTTCTCTGAAAAAAGCAAGTCTGGGGCTTTCTCAGCGACGAGATATATATTCTCCAATGAAATTCATTCTTCCAGCTGCACAAAGGACAGTTCAAGGCTTCTGTATACAGAGATGACATTGAAGTGAGTGGACATAAAATAGTGTCATTATGTTTTGTCAGAACAAGCGTTTTATGTGAATAAGTGAGCGTGTGTGTGTGTGTGTGTAAGTCTATTCTTCTAGGTCTTCCAAGGCAATACTTTTATTCTCTCGCTCTCTCACACACACACACACACTCCATGACAAACATACCATAATGTACATAAGAATCAGGGTTTGAATTTGCAGAAAAGAAATAGGGCTGAACTAAAGTAAAAACAGCTCATTGTCAGCGAAAAGTTAAATATTTTACATTTCTCCTGTACAACTTATGACTAGTCAGGACAAATTGCCCACAGAAACACTGCATGAAAAAAAATAGTCAGGGTTGATTGGGCTACAGTGAAATTTCCATCCCTGCAGAAAGAAAGAGGAAAAAAAAATGAGACTTGGCCCAAGACTGAATCGCATTGCAATTTTCAGCATGTTAATCCTTAAGAGATCCAAGGGATTTCTGTTTAAGTTGTAAGCAGTATCAAGAACATTTGTACTCCCCTTAGATTTGCTTTTTCATTTTATTTGGACAGCCTCCAGAAGCTAGAAAAATGAATGGGAGGAGTGCGGGAGGGGGGGCAGGAGGATTTTTAACCCTGACAAAAGTGGCACGCCAGGCAATTTAGATTGATAACTTTTTAATTCAGAGTTTATTAATGCTTTGTCATTGGACACGTACGCCGTGATGGGGGAAGTGCATCAGACGCACATCCGTCTTGATGGGGAAGATGCAAATGGACCTTTTTATTATGCAAATAAAGGGGGAAAAACAAGTGAATGCACACTGACTGAGCAAAGAGAAAAAAAGCCTTTACCTGGCTCTGTGGCAGGAAAATGCTTTGCCATGTCTCCTTCTGAATGTGTCAATGGGCACGGCAACTGCTAATGGACAATGGCTGACTGGATTGGCTAATAAAAGCTCTCTGTGTGCAATTATGTTTCAAGGCTAACCGAATACTCCAACGTTTTGGGCAATATCCCCTTTTGCTGACTTACCCAGACTGAGTCAAGATGTTCGATACCATTTTCACCTCTGTACATCCACTGCTTCGGTTCCAATGGTTAGCATTTCATGTCAGGTTAGCATAAAGACTTGACGTCTACAGGAGTCATTAGCCTAGCTCCATCAAAGTGAAAAAATAAACCTTGCTGTAACTCTGAAGCGGTCTTATTTACACACTGTATCGTGTATTTGAAATACACGTCTTAGATCTTAAAAAAAACAGAAGTTAGATGAAGTTAGATGGTAGGAACGATAACCGACTAGACTAGCTAGCTGAAGATGTAGCTGTAGACTTCAAGTCTTTATGCTAAGATAACACAAAATGATAACCATTGGAGGCAAAGCAGCAGACGTACAGAGGTGAGAGTGGTATCAAACATCTTTTCTCAGTCTGGGTAAGTTGGCAAAAGGAGATATTGCCAAAAACCGTGGAGTATTCATTTAAGTTCTGAAGGAGCAGCAAAAAAACAGACAATGAACAATTATTGTAAGCTAGCCAGGAAGAACGGCTGACACATTTGACACTCTCAAAGTCTATTAGGAAAAATATTGTGACAGGCTGTTTTTTTTCTTCTCAGTCAAAAGTAGATCCAGTCAAAGACACTGTAAGATAGGAGAGCAAAAGCTTTTTTTTGGTAAAGAGCTCTCATTAGCTCAGTAACCTGCAACACAGATGTTTGTGAAGCATTAATTCTTCCAACCAATCTGAGGAGTATCTGAACTCCCCAAATTAGGTGTCACTGTCACTTTATCTCTCTGTCAGCTGATATTCAGTAGTTCCAGTAAACATGCAAACAAAATCAGCCCATTTCTGCCTCTTCAAACAACAAGTGCAAACTGATTTATTTTCTGCATCACAGCATACTGATTTAGTTGACTGTGAAACCACTGCAGCGTTTTCTTTTCCTTGACAAAGTACATGCACACTATGTCAGCCGCGGCTAACCCCTCCCTCTCCCCCAAATCCATTTGTTTCCCTCCTCATATTTTCCTCTCGGTGTCTGAAATAGGCTTCCTGGAACTGGAAATCCCATCCAGAGAGCAGTAAGTCAAATTATTTGACGCCAAGTAGGGGAAGAAAGAAGTCATTAAGCTCTCCTAGGAAGGAAACAAAGGCAGGCCAGTGTTATCCATCTCTCTCAGTATTTCTCTCCACCAAAACTCAGTTATATGCATTTCCTCTCTATATTTGCCCATCTCCTCCATATAAGTCATCTTCACGGAGGGTAAGGGCGGCGGCTGCAACAAAATGAGGCTTCCTTCCGCTCTGCCCCAACATCGCTAATGATTTTCTGAGTGGGAGAAATGTGCTTCTTCTGAGCCAGACTGAAGCAATACAGATAGATCGAAGCGGAGAGGAAGAAAATATCGCAGTCCCGCTCGGGTTATGAGTGATGCGTCGGCCCAGTTGTTTTGGCAAGTCAGGGAGAGCACTGTTGAGCAAAACCCCCGTCTGTTTGACCGAGTGTTTCCACCTGTGAGACAGGTGCAGGGCAAGTCGATCAGCTTGTGGCGGCTCGACTTCATTCCCATTCTTGGATAAACAGAAAGAGGAATTGGATCACCGGGGATATAAAATGAGCCAGATCCGACGCCAAGCGCAATTTGTTGTCATCTGCTCTGTCGATCACCGTCGGAGACAATCTCCGTCTTTCTTTCGTTCATCTCTTTATCTCCGTCTTTCTTCTGCTTCCCATCTGGTCTTGCTAGGGCCTCTTGATGCCGACTCCAGCCCTTCACATCTCTTTCTCAGAATACTCCCTCTCAGCCCTCTAATCCTTCCTCCAAATTTATCTCATTCTGTCTTTCACAGGGTTTCTCTCAATTTATTAATATCATTTATTTTATTTCATTATTTATTTTTTTTAACATTCATGCACCTCCATCTCCTTTCCCGGTGCCCTTTTTCTGATCCATCACTTTCCGTCACAATGGCGCCACCGCTATCATGAATAATGAAAAAAAATAACAGAATACTGAAAATGAAACGCATTTTTTTGTGCCGAGTCAGCTCCCCAAGCACTGATGGTAGTTCCTCTGGGTGAATATGGAGTCTTGGGAGGACACGGATGTACGTTCCGCTATCAGATGAGTGTAGAGGGGAGGGCAGGCGGAGGGAGGGGAGGCGTGCTTGGTTATAGAGATGGGAATAAAAAGGGAAAAGTAAATCAACACAATTTCACTGCGCGACATTGTGCGAACCTCAGCATCTTTGGCTTTACAGTTGTGCGTGTATCTTTGTGTGCGTCCGTGTGTGTGTTTTTCAGTTTGCATACACTTATCTCTCTGTGAGTGTGTATCTAAATACAAGGGAGACAATGTGCATTTTCAGTACAGTTAGACCTTATTCCACAGCAGCCATTTTAACATGACATAGTGGGTAAACACAGGTGTTACTAATCACATTAATTAAGGTTCTGTACCTACACAGAGTAGAACCTTAATTGATGTGACTGGTAACACCTGTGTTTACCTTCTATTTCATGTCCAAATGGCACAATAGTGACACAATATATTTGTTATTGGCAGCTTCAATACAAAAATATCACTTTCGGTCTTCAAAATCCATGTCAGTCCAACGTAATATTCAGATGTTCATAAATGTATTTGTGACGTGTGAATTCATTTTCGAGAAAGCTTCAACAGCAGTCAATTCACAAACTGACTGCCGCTGAAGCTTTCTACCACTGTGGCCTGTGGTAAGCCGGCTCCTCTGATCCAGTCTTATTAGCTGTGATCTTAACAGATCCTGTCTGATCCAGCACACATGCAGTGCAGTGGTGTCTACACACCTCTATCTCCATTTTCACACCAATTCAAAGCGTAGATTGCACTTGACAGGCCTTTTATAAATTATGCAACATACAACACAGTGTTAATACAGTGCAATAATTAGAAAACATGATGTATTTCGTTGGCTGGCCCGTCCCATAGAGCAGGAGGAGATTGCATGATCAGCCCAGTGGTTTGCCCATCATCTAATATCTGGCCCAATCACATCCTACTATTACTACTACACCTCCACCCCGTCCGCCCACCAGCTGATGCAGAGGCAGAGAGAATGCAGTCAGGGCAAAAAATGTGGCCTGAAAACACAAAGGGATTGCAGAAAAACATTTAGTTGCAGAAAAACTAAGTGTAAAAAAAATACACGTTTTTGCTGCAGGGGTCACCAGCACTAAAAGAAATGGGGTGGAATATTTTAGGGAATTTACATGACGTATCCAGAAGTAGGCAAGGGAGGGCATTCATGGATTTTTGCCTGACCTGATTGTGCCCCAGTAATTAACTACAGTGCTTGAGTAAGAAAGGAGCTAATGTTTTTATATTTTTAAAAGTGAATAAAACAAGACATTTGATTTAGTTTTGTTTCTTATTTTGGTGATAAAGCTTACCTTAGTATTAAATTAGGACAAGGTGTACTTTCTATGGCAATTACCTATAATTTTACTTGGACAATTAGTGTGTTATATAAGAATGCAGTTGTTTATGGTCACATCTTAGTCAGATGTGGCCATAGGAACTTGTGTTAATTGTTAGTTCATGCTAAGTTCATCTATACAGTTACTACACATGTTTAAGAACTACTATACACAGTAGTGAGTTGAACTCTCTGATGCCCCCCCACCCCACACACACAACTTTTTAAAAATAAATTATCACTTGTAAAGAGACAGAACTGTTTTCTCTTAACAACTGTATTAGCACATATCAACATAAATTTTCATTTTTCGCTTAAAATATAGGACATTACCATTTATAAAGCTTTTATTGCTCATCTTTATCAAGAAATCCAATCATTCTGGACCTGCTGTAGCCTATCACCATGTTAATCCCTCACCCAGTCATAATCACCTCTCTCCTCATGGCCAGTCCAGCCAGGTTCAAGTTAAGTCCAGGACCACTACTACACTATCACCAGAGAGAGTCAGGGAAGTCTCACCCCATTTTGTCTGTCCAGCTAACTTTTAGTTATTTTTCAATTATCACCATCAGGCAAAGACCAAGAGTCTGGTGGTGCAGAAAGTTTTTCTGCTGTAAAGACACTTGCACTGTCTTACAACTCAGTTAAGTGGTGGCCAAGGGCTGGTGGGTACAATGTATTGAAAGGAGGAGTGCAGGAGAGGGTGGTGTCCGGCCAATTGTGGTGGGCCTGTCTGAGCAAAAGTCCAGAGCCGATTTTTAATCCCAGTCGAGCCCTGTCTGTTGATACTGTATCACTGGCCTTCAAAGTCAACGATATAAGCTCTTCACTACCAAAGAAACATAATTGTTTACAGTGAGCGTCTGCACTGATACACTGTTCCAGGTTGTAAACTTCCACAGTGCTTTTCCTCCATGTTATATATATATACACTGCCTTTCAGTGCTATTTTGTCTTGACAGAAATGTGGATTATCTTGACATGAAGGAAGTCTGATAAAAAACAAATAATAATAAAAATGTTAGGCTGAATATCACAAGGAATTCCCAGAGATTTTATCCCAAAATATTTCAAATCATCCAAATCATCATTTTCAATTCATTAACATAAAATTCCACAAATGTTTTTGCAAAAAGATCAATGTTGGAGCATACTACAGATACAAACAGTGAAAAACCACAATCGAGATTGGATGTGAACATGTACAGAGTAGTGAGCATTGCCAAAAGACAGGTTGAAAGGTATAACATACACACTCCATTCCCTGAGAGAAAAGTTTCCAAATCAATGGAGATTCCTCAGAGAAAAACCAGAGGTTGAAGTGAAACAATATTACAGCAAGCATTCCCAGCATGCTCTGTTTTTCAAGGCCACTTTACCCCTGATTTGCAGTGCAGTTAGGCAACAAGTCAAGCAATTCAATTAGTGGCAACACTCCCCAAATTTGAATTCAAAGCACTTCAGAGGAAAGAAAACGATAATCTCTACCCATTGATGGGTGCTTTAACCTGGGGTGCACGATGATGAAGAAAAGCAAGAGAGAGAGAGAGGGAGAGAGAGAGAGGGAGGGAATCCATGGGCCCGCGGCTGAATTTATGCAAGGGGAAATGGGACTAGGTTGTCTTGCATTCAGTTGAATAAGCACTTATAAGCACTGGGGAGTGTTAATATAATGTGAAACTTGTACAGTTTAGGGGCTGCTGGGAAGACATATGGAGATTGCAGCGAAAAGTCATGAACTGCGGCTCAAAAGCCAAGTGCTGGCTCTGACTGCTGCTGGAAAAGCTGCGGGTGTTCCTCTAATTGCACCAATCCGAATGCGCTGAGAACAAATATTAAGAAACTTTCAATTAAATAAACTGTAGGGACAGCAGACCTCCGTAATTGGTTCTTCGATTGCCTGTGAGTTTGTGAATCGACAGTGCTTAATCACAAACTTGGCCGTGGCAAAGGTTTGGCTTCGTTGCCTGCCACGACTCTTTCTATAAAACTCCTATAAACGCTTTTATGAAACTCGTAAGAACAAGATGATATACGGAAACAGCCGTGGCGTAACCTTGTGTGCCAAATCCCAGCATGTCAAGATACAGGTGCTATGCATGGATTATTACAAATAATGCTCCTTGCTGCTGCAGGTAAATCCCTTGTGGGTCCGGAGCAACCTACTGTAGGACCATCCCTTCACCACAAAAGGTTGAATTAATGAGAAAAGATACAGTAAGGCATGGTTTTGTTTCAGTTATTTAATAAGCAAGACTGCTGAGGAGCCCAAAGAAGAAGGAAAGCAAGTAAACTTCAATGCATTTTACTTTTTTCAATAAGTTGATGACACAGTGAATAACAGACCACCGGAGTGTGACAAATGAATTGTGTCAGTACACACACAAACACACACTCGCGCACACATACACACACACACACTATACAGAATCATTTATTAATTAATTCAACCATGACCACATAATTCAACAACAGAGAGAAGCATGTCATTAATGTATTTTTTGAGTCAGAAGCTGTTTCTCCCCTGTTAACCCATTTTAATCCTCGATTTGCTGAGCCGTAAATAACTCTCAAAATGAATTCAAAAGTTTCGACTTCAATTTTGCAGATTTACTCCGGCCAACTTTTAGAAATTATTTTCTCAGAGCTAAGCAGAGTTCACCCTATTGCTTAGGAACTTGACATAATGACTGCTGGAGGATTGTTGTACCTCAAAAATAGCAGGAGGGAATTGAAAAAAGTACAGGGTGGGTGAATAAGGAGTAAAGGGAAAGTAGATGATTCATGGCAATCCTTTTCACATGCCAAGGAATGAGATCTTGCAGATTTGTTGGTTTAAAATAATATTACATGACCCTCCATGAAGTACTCCCAGCCCTGGCACGTAGAATGGGTAGAGCATTATCTATATAAGATCCTCGTTCAATTTGTCCTAATAATCTGGCAAAGCTCTAGAGGATCCAATACATCATTATGTACATCTTATTTGAAATAATATGCCAATTAGGTGGCACAATTCAAAAGCAATGAGGGTCATGTTTAAGTACTATAAAAGACGATGAATGATTCTTCACTACCACTCTCTCACCAGTGAGGTCTACTAAATCACTTTACATTCAACAGATTTACAGTAATTTCTAACTTGATTAAAAAAGGTAACTAATCAGTTACTGTTATTGAAAAAGCACAGTAATTATAATACAGCTATTTTAAATGACTTTTTTTTTTTTTTACTGATTACTCAGTAATAATTCTAATTGGGATATTATAGGCTCTAAATTAATTTTACACAAACTGAAATCATTGTTAAAATGGTGGATCATTATTATGTATTATGGAGCACTCCAATGAATTACATTATTCACTTTACTTTTAAGTAGTCGGTAATTTGTAATAGATTACATTTTAATGGTGATCATCTAAATCCGTGGCTTGCAAAATTAAATGAATCATTTTACTCCTCAGTGGGCATTTAATGACAATCTGGGCCTCAAAAGGCTTTTTCATTCTAATAAATGATTTTGTCACAGGAATTGTTATATAGCAATAATCATGGTTAGACTGACTTATCAGTTTACTAATATATTGGACTGATATCTGCCCCTTTTTTTGTGTGTGCCTTTTTTCCAACTTATCCAAACTGACACAAGATACACAATGTATCATGTTTTAGGAGAGGTTAGAGGTTAGGATAACTTCTTCTGGAAAAACTCTTGTTGTTTAAAAAAAATTTCAAGATGTATATTTCATTATTGTGTAATACAGATGATACATTGTGTAAATGAGACAGCTTCAGAGTTGCTGTAAGGTATATTTTTTCACTTTGACTTTGCTATGCTAATGACTCCTGTAGACTTCAAGTCTTTATGCTAAGCTAACATGAAATCCTACCCCTCAGAACCGAAGAAGTGGACGCACAGAGGTGAAAATGGTATCGAACATCTTGTCTCAGTCTGAGTAAGTCAGGAAAAGGGTATTTTGCCGAAAATGCTGGAGTATTCCATTTAAAAAAATAGCACTGGAATCAGTATTGGTCTTATAAAAAAAAAGAAAAAGAAAAAAACTCATCGGTCAAACCTTTGTAACAATTCTAGATTTTTTTTTCTTCTGTGCCATTTTGCATTATCAGCCAAACTGAACACTTTTTTATTTGTGGGGACATAAAAAGCCTGTTGCAATATGACTACATATGGAAACTGTGAGGTCAAGTGACAGCAAAGACTTTGACCTGCACCTTCATTAAGTAAAATCATCATATTACATGTAAAATCCTTGTGTCACGTTGCATACCCACCAAGGGATACCTCGTAAACCTGGCCTCATTACTCACTCCAAACCAGCAGCTCATTACCTTTTACTGACTAAGACATCAGGAATAGGTTTTCATTTTCAATTTTGTGAAAATAATTACTATCTGCTCTGATGCTGGTTGTGTTGATAGTGATGCTAGTGCCGCTTAATTGATTTATCTCTGGGTCACTTCTCAACAATATCATTCTTTTCCGCCCATCTGGTGCGCTGATAAAACTGCAACACCAAAGCAATGAAAAGCAGTTTTCATTCCTCCTGTCTTTGCGATTTATCTTGCCACTTTCACAAGCTTGATCACGTGTGAAATCTATTGCCCATTCTTTTGGCATTTGTCTATGCTATTCTCTCTTGGGCACTGCTATCTCCCAAAAACCTCTGCATCTTCCTATTAGTGATGTTATTACATTGCCTAGTGCATGGAGGATGCTGGGGGTGTCTTCTGAGCAGCTGAACAGCTCCTCTTCTTCCTCTGCTCCCATTTATACAATCCTCCTTCCACCTACCAGATGTAACAGTGAAAACAAAGCAGGGAGGTCTCTTTTCAGTTTTCAGAGTCTCCCCAGAATAGATCTGCAGTGTACACCTTTGATAAAGACAAGAGGTTCGGAGGTTCCACACAAAACGGTTTCATTTGTTCAAAACGAGGGGCATCAGGTTTGCTGGGGGAACAAAACTAAAACCTGGAAAGACTGAGCTGGTCTTAAGGGTAACAGTAGTCGCTGAGCCTGCGTGTCTTTGATTTGAATGGCTGATGTGAAAAGCAGGGGGAGGGCAAAAGTGTACAAAGGGCAAGAACTGCGAGCGAGCTTAAAAACACACTTGCCCCTTTGAAGTGTGAAGCTTCAAAGACCAGCGGGGGAACCGGAGCAAAGGCAGAGCCCTGCCCGAGACATTGGATGAATCAGACCCTCCACTCACCTCTGCGTGTCCCCAGTAAGAGGAGAAGTGTGTCTGATCACAGCCCTGGGGAGTCCTGGACTGCCACACACAGTGTATGCGGGTGCGTGTATGCGTGTGCCTTGTGTGCGTGCGCATGTGTGTGTGTGTGATCTTGGGGATGTTCTTTCACCAAAGCCTTCAGAAGCCATCGAAAGAGCCTAATTAATCAAATCTAACGCAGCTGGGGCACAGGTGGAACACCAAAGACGGATTCTGGGAAAAGACCCATGTGCCACACGCACACATTCACACACACCCTCCCCCTCTCCATCCCCCTCCCCTCGAGGCCTGCAGGAACACAACTCGCTGAGCTGCTGTTGGCATGTATTTACTTCAATTGTATAAATGGCCTGGGCTCTGGTGCACAATCTAGCCAAGCCCAGGTAATTCCATGGATGAATGCAGGTCTGAGCCCTTACCTCACCATTACACACACACATCTTCATTGGCCCCATGTTCAGGTCAGGATCAATAGGGTGATTGATAGCGTAAGGACAGATAGCTTGGCAGTGAATGGGGTATGGGTATATGGGATTGAGTATGGAAGACATTGGCCTTCAAGAAACCAATCGATCTGACCTTTTAGGATCGATGATCCACTCAAGACTAAGTAAGAGGCGTCTGGCAGCTGAAACAGCTTCACCTAATATCCGAGTGCGTGAAAGCATTTTTGTGACCTTATGGAAAGTAAATGCAAAAGTAACTGATTGACTAACTGAGCTCTGGTTTGAATAAGTTTAAAATTGCCTGGCACACAAATGAAAAGTTCAACATGCCATCATCAGTCAACATGGTCTCTAAGATAAGAAACCAAGTGCCATCCTGCACTGAGTTTTCTGACCAAGTATTCACTTTATTATGACTTTATGATGCATATAACAAGGATCAGCAGTGACAGATTGGCTGGATAAGTCTGGGTTCCTTTCTCCTTTAAGCATTTATGACAATTGAATCCACAGTCGGCACACTCGCGCGCACACACACACACACACACACACACACACAGAGTGCTTTGGGAGGGATGTCAACAACGTGGCACAAGCACACTAATTGGATAGTCTACAGACTGTATCCTAATTACATCAGAATGAACGTTAGGATAATGAGATTTTTTTCTGTCTTTGAAAGGTATGCTGTACTTGTAATTGCTTCCTTCTGTTTTATTTGTCTTTTAACTGTAGTTCATTAAACGGGAGAGAGTGAGAGAATGGAGAATGACAGCGTCTCCATATCCAACACAGGTAATTATCATCCCGGGAGGTGGGCGGGAAGGCTTGCCAGGAAGAGGGCGCCATCCTCTGTTGGACGTAGGAGCTGTTGAGTCTACTGCTTACACTAGACCGCTTGAGTCAGTAATAACATGAGAATTATGTATTTCCCTCTGTGTTTCACTCTAGAGAGCCATCGTAGCAGATTCCATGTTTTAACTAGAACCAGAAAAAAATCCACGAGGCACACACAAATTTCTTTTGTCCTCAAAGGAAGACGAGGTGTGGTAATTGTGGTGGTGCTGAGAGTTGGGTATAATTAAGCTACAACTCCAGGCAGTGAGGATAGTTATATATTATTGAAACACATTGTGACTTGTAGAAAGGGATGAGCCCGGTGTAGCACTGATACGCTCTGTTGACCTAAGGTTTTATAGTCCGAGGCAGTTCATTAACAGTGCAGGGTTGGAGGCCCGCCGTTTGTTGCATTATTGACAATGAGCTGAGTTTGGGCTCCCCTGATGACACACTTGACATCGAAAAAGGGGTAAGGCGGCAGCAAACTCATTGGAAATGATCCTCGAGGTTGGAGGGTGCATTGAAGGGCTGGTCTTTCAACAAGTCGTGGTTCTCCATGGTATGGCGACCTCACGGCTCCCTCAAGGCTTCAACATTGATGAAAAGAGAAAGGCGGCCCTGGCTAATCTATATCGGCTCATTAGCAGTGGGTTACTGACTGGGTTAGCGATTCTGAGCGGTTGAGTACGGAAAGCCTGAAGGGAGTTCCAGGGCTTGAACTTAATACAGAACACCTGCCATTCATCTTGGAGTGCCTCTACACGGCGCCTTTGACATGGTTTGTTCAACGTCTTGTTCTTCAAAGGTATGCTATTAGCAAGTCTATACTGCTGAATGATTACAATGACCTTAAATAAGAGCATAAAGTGTAATGTCCTAAACCTTTAGTTTCCAGCCATTTAATGATAATTTCTAAGCCAATTATTTTTTAGATACCGGAGTGTGACCCGAAACTATTGAAGAGTAGTCTGATATGCAACAATGATCATGATCTGGATTCAATCCTCACAGCACAAATACATGCAGCA
The DNA here is from genome assembly GCA_900302535.1 of Neoniphon sammara. Classification (NCBI taxonomy): domain Eukaryota; kingdom Metazoa; phylum Chordata; class Actinopteri; order Holocentriformes; family Holocentridae; genus Neoniphon; species Neoniphon sammara. The sequence continues at coordinate 10,359 of OMKZ01055210.1, read as the reverse complement.
TCTCAGCACATTGATACACTAGGTCATCCTCTAAGATAGCTAATGCTTTCACTTGTTACCTTGCTAATAGAAGCATATGCCTAGGAATTGAATTCTATGTAAAAGCCACATTTCCAAAGTACACCCACAACTAGAGGCTTTTCAAGGTAAACAACATACCTCTCTTATAGCCAATTGTCTTTCTGTGTGGTGGTCAGCCCTTTTGGAGATTACGCTGGTACAGTCCATTATCTCCTTACTCTCAAGTGTCTTGGATACAATGCGATGCCTAAATGTATGCTTGCCTTTGGCTAAGGTCTAATCACACTCTCGTTTCACTGCTGGTATAAGGACTCTATTTTCCTCAGCGTGTGCATACATGCAATTCAAAGAATACAAATGATGAAGTGTTTTTTCTTCCTATTTGTAAGATACTGCCAGCGCAACTATTAATGGCACAATGTTCCTCATATAGTCCCAATCATATGGGTCTGACATCCAAGTGTGTTGCCATGGAGATAGACTTTTTTTTCTTTTTTACTTTCTTTTTTTTTGTGCAGTCTGGTTTTGCCTTGCCTATCAGGTCACAGATTTAGGGAACAAACCCATGGAACAGTGTCGAGCCAAAATGCCAGGGCTGTTGTGTCTCAGCTCCAAAACAGTGAAGTAGAACAAATTGTCTCCCATCTAAAGTAATGCTTCATAATTATTTGCCTGGGTAACAAAGGTTCTGGGGGGGAGACAGTCATTGGGCCATTCCTCCATGCCTGGCAAGTACACCATTGATCTGCCCAGATGCAATCTCACTGGGTAGAGGTGAAAGTAACCATGGAGTAACAAGTTTCACTCTGACTCATTTTAAATCAAACTTTGAGAAACTTTGTGTGGAGGTTCCATTAACTGTAGAATCAACTGCAATATTTTTTTCTTTCTATTTTTTACTTTCTAGACTGTGCAGGGGCTGTGTCAACCCAGGTCATTCCACCCATATGATAGTGTTCAGGAAGATTCTCCCTGGAGGCCTCGCTGAGGCTCTGGTAAAGGCACTCAAAAGTATGCGTCTAGCCAAGTTCAAATGCCCACCAGTTGCAGTCCTCATTTTACCCTGTGCTGCTGTTTACTCTCCTTTACCCTCCAGCCAGTTGCCACTTCAGAGTTAGTTGACAAAGCAGCTGATTAAGAAGAATCCACTGCCAGCCATCGGGAAAGCGAAGAGCCCTTAAAAACAACAACCCTTACCAACCAGCTACACACCACAGCCATCGCTATCCCACAAGCCATGCTGGCTCCTCCAGACACTTTGGGTGCTTCTCAATTGCTTATTTTATGCCTCCTCGTCTCCTCGCTCCTCCCGCTCGTGACCCGGAAATCGTTCTGTCTCCTCGATCATCAAGAATGTCTCAATTCAGTGGGTGCTTCCTATTCGCAATTCAGGAATCAAGTTAAAATCTGAGCTTTGTGGGGGTCTCTAAAATAACTAAGGTTAGTGGCGGAGATAAATGAATGACTGACTGAATAAATAAATAAATAAGAACTAAATAAGAATAATAATAACAAGAGAGAGAGAAAGAGAGAGAGAGAGAGTGAGAGAGTTCACTGCGCCTTATGTGGTCCAATTAGAAAAAAGCCTCCTATAAGGAGGGGTCTGGGCTAATTCATTAAACCAGTAGCGAGGAGGCGAGGAGGCGAGGAGAGATGAGGCTCCCCGAGGAGGCTTAAGTGAGGAGATACAGTTGTATCCTCGCGGCCTCCTATGCGGAAGTCTTCCCAGTTTTTATTTTTATTTTTTTTAAGAATGATGTAGGCTCTTAATTCTCCTCCTACTTTATAACATTCGGAATTATTGCGGGATCACTTAATAAATGGGAGTGCAGGCGTTTATTCTCTTGTCCGTTGATCTAATAAGTTGAGTACGCTATCGTTTTTAATGGGCAGCAAAATCAAAGCCTTACCGACCAGAACCCGCACTGAGCCCCATGCTTAAATCCCGACACCGGCCCAACCCATCGGTTTTCCTATATAAACAGCTATTTTGTTAAATAGCTGTTGCCTCGACTCCTCTCTCCTTGCGTCTCCTCCTCAGCTTATTTCTCCTGTGTGAGGGACTAAAACGCGAGGAGAGGAGGCGAGTGGAGGAATCCAAGAGGCAAAATAAGCGAATGAGAAGCACAAAATGAATTGAGACATTCTTGATGATCGAGGAGACAGATCGGTTTCCGGGTCACGAGCCGGAGGAGACGAGGAGGCATAAAATAAGCAATTGGGAAGCACCCTTTGTGTGTATGTGTGTGTGGGTGTGTGCGCGCATGTGTGTGGCGGTGCAGACTTGCATCAACCTTTGGAAAGAGCTATATATCTTCACTAGATTTAGTACTTGAGGGCTCGAGAGTGGATCTCGGTCGGTTATTTTCACTGCTCTAAATTAGTGGTATGTGAATTAGAAGCAATAGTTACAACTGGTTGAATTAAGCAGCTTGGTGAGAACTGTATTGTGTACCACAGGCATAGCAGGTGGTAAGATCGCTCTCAGCAAAACTGCTAAAAATTCTAGTGCGGTTTCATACATGCTGAGTGTTGTTCTGAACCCACAACTTTGTCCTGTTTGATGGATTCTGAAAAGACGTGTAATAATTCATTCACTGCATCAATACACTGATTATGAATTCTGCCGATTTAACTGCACTGATCAACTAAAAGAAATAATAGAATGAATCACTCTTAGGCCTACAATGATACAAAATGCTTTGACTACAATCATGCATGGTTCTTAAAAAAATGGCATAAAGTTGTGGTGATCTGACAAAATACTATGAATTACAACTTTTTTGTCAATAATGTGCTTTTTTTTTTAAGAATAGGCCTTATGTCTGCTTTTTTTTTATCACATTCCAGATAATCTTGCATTACTGTACAGTTAATTTACTGGATTAAATAAGTGGCTAGAGTTGAAATGTTGACTTGAATCATGGCTTGTAAACTCGAACTGAAGTGAATCAAAAAGAAAGATCATTCTCAAATCAAATCGACCACTAGTGAATCGTGAATAGAACTGTTAAGCCAAAGACTGACAGCCCTAATTGTGAAAGACATCATAACTAGACCATTTTGTTAAAAGTTTGTGCAACATAATAGGTCCTGCATTCTCTTTTTGCTACAATATTTACAGAAAACTAATTGACAGAACAGAGGAGTGCAAAAAAACAGAGACAATGTTCTTTCATTGCTGCACAGAAAGGTTTTCTCTTGCCTTTGAAGGTAACTGCCTTGCTAATTTATTGCTTCAGTCCTGCTTGTTGCTGTGTTACTCCTTTCTGGTATTGTTCTGCTATATAACAACATGTCATAGGACAGAGGAGGAGTGCGAGCCTTATGAGCCCTCAGGCTTCAAAATTATGACACTGCTGAAGTTTCCTTTGTCGAGGCTGGGAGATTCAAAATGCCGTAGTGTTTCACACCCTCAGGCATTGCAGAAACAATGCCATTTCAACAGTCTGACAGTTGTTCGTTTACGGTGTAAACTACAATGTGTAATTTCCCAGTACTTATGTGAGGCATTGTTCCCAACAGTATTTAGATTTTAAAGTCACACTGAAATGAGAAATTACTCTTTTTATACCGTACACCTGTTTGATAATTTATGCCAAAGCAATGCCAAAAAAACACATTTCCTTGTATTTTGACATCAAAACCTTGGAAAATCTTTAGTGATGACTTCCTTATGTACCAGCAAGCGTACATGGAAATTCAAACCAATAACCTCATCACGGATTTTGAAGAATTCAGCCGCTCTCATCAAATAAAAAAGAATTTCTCTCCCAAACTGATATCCCATTACTTAATACATTTGAATACACTACCTGTGTAATGTCCTGAACCAATATCCTGTTTCAATAGGACATAAGTACAGTATATTACATTAAGGAAACAAGATGCCTTCCACTGCTGTTTCCTTGTGACTTTTTGACTTTGCTGATCCTTCAGGTTCATGAGGCTATGGAAGGTGATTGTGGATAAACTGAGCTGTGTATGACAGATGTGATGCTCAAGGAGTGAAATCTGTACTGACAGTGTCAAGGGCCCATGTGAAGGTATTGAACCTCTGCTAACATTGTAAGCATTGTAGGATGAGAACATCAGCATCAGTAAAGCCTTTTCTCCCTCTCTGCATTTTTCCTTTATATCCTGAATCCTATAATGCTCAGCCCCGCTAGGAAAATCCAGATGCCTCCCTGAGTTGGCAGACGACAGAGACAGCCTCAGGGCCACTCCATTACAAACAAACAAATCAACAGCTCCAGCAAACAACATCCTACTGGATATCTCCCCCTGCCAGTCAGCTCCAAGCTCCGACTCATGCTCCTCTATTCTGTGTGCGAGAGCGAGAAATCAATGTGTAATCATATTCACACTATTCTTTGGCAGGCGACATCGGGGGCAGACGCATGGAATTGAGACGACCCGCTCCGCGCAAAAAGGGCACAGGAGAGCCAAATACATCCAAATCATTTTCTGTCTTTGTTTCGTCTCTGTTCCATAGTGTCCTGATTTTCCTTGAACTCGCTGTGCCGTCGAAACCTCTCTGGATCGCACTCGACAGAGGTGACTCATTTCCAATCGACCCGATTAGTGTCACAGAAGAAGCATTTGACGCTGATAGTTTTTGCATGGCTTGTTTGAGTGGATATGTATATCGCACGTTCCTTGACCTTTACCTCCCTTCACAGGTTGTGCTGACACAGCACGTGGTTATGGAATTATTCTCCCGACCATGTAACCCTAAATGACCAAACACTTTGTACCTTTCCCAATTGCCTTCTCCTTCTCTCAGAGTCACCACGTCACCACCTGTTAACCAGCCGCTGTGGAGAAACATTTCACTGTGCCCTCTCACATCAAAAAGCATTTAAATGTCATACTACATGATAACAGCAATGATTTTTCTTATTATAAATGCTAGCCATGGTCTTTTATGACAATTACAATGCCAAGGGTGCTGCTGCCTCAAGCAATTCTCATTAGCTGCTTTAGCCATGGCACTAATGTGGCTACCCAGCCCCACATACCAGCCATAAGGGAGGGGCGGGGTGCACTGTGTTCACTTGCTGAAGTCATTATACAAGCAGTAACCAAGGAAATTAGAATCAAGGTTGACAATTTGTAGATTTAACGTTCCATAGCACACATCACACTGAGGATACAATGTCAAAAAGTAGGGGGGTAAAAACAGGTTGCCTTGTAGTATGTATGGAATTATCTAACAAAAACCTTATGTAAGCCATTTTGTGGATGCTTCAAGCACCCACAGTAGCATATATAGTACCAAGAGTGCATCATTAAGCACAGTACATGGTCACATTGGAAATGAAGCATTTATCCCTGCTAGTGTCATTGAGTGCATTTACATGCACACCAGTACCCTGATTACTGAGAGTAATCAGCTTAAGGCACTGTTTCCATTACAGCATTTACAAGGTTCAAAGTAACACAATTTCTCTATCACCCGGTTTACATGGATTCATTACCTCCATCAAGGAGGTGAAACCTCCGGCAAGGGTTATGGGATTGCCCCTGTGCGTCCATTTGTCTGTCCATCAGCATTATAACTCGAAAAATACTGGATGAATTTGCACAAAACTGGGGGTGGGAAGGTTGGCTAGCGAACTTTTGGGTCAAATCAGCCCCAAGGCAGTGTCACAATGGGCAGGGCTTTGCACAGACAGGCCTATAGTTTTCACATGCGTCCACGTAACATCACAAAACCCAGCAGAGAGGTAGGCCATGGGTCAAGGGGGCACTGACCGACTTTTCATGCTGATTGGCTGAAAGGGGTTTGTCCTTTGACACAGCACTACCAAAACGGTGCGTGGCTTTGTATAAAGAGAGCCATAACATTCAGGTGCAACCTTGGGGGAGGTCTGCACTCTATTGAGTGCCTTCTTGTTTAAAAATCGGTCCACCACTCACCGCTTCACTGTACTTCACTATGTTGTCTGCTTTGTAAATACAACAAATAGGTTACCACATTACTGAAAAACTTACTGAAAAACCAAAGGAAATCTAACCAAGTCATTTACATGCCCCAATGAGAGGAATGACTGAGCAGAAAGAGGTGTGTTAACAGTGCTATGTTAGCTCTAATTATAACTCCAAATAAGACAGATGTAGGCTTTTACATGACAACTTGAATAGTTCATGTAATTAATCATGTTAGGTTTACATTATTAGAGCGCATGTAAAAATACCCATTTTCATTTTGTCTCCATTGCACTTTACAGGGATAGGATTAGGGTCATAACTAGCTGTCAATGAACAATAACATTTTTATAGGATACACTTCTCAACTATTGATAATTTACACTTTGCAGTGGCTGGAGTTCTGCTTGATGTCACTGTTGGGTCACCTTCTGTCTGCACAACGTAAGCCTAGCTACCAGCATCTCTGAATAACAAAAAAACCATCAAACTTCATGGCTGAACATCTCACAGCACCTAACCTAGGTAGAAACAGCTCCAGCTTTTCAACAGATCACAGCCATTAAACATTTCAACCCTTATTTCCATCTCTTTTAAATTGCAAGCAACAGTGAAATGTGTGGAGACAGCAGCTCACCTAGCTCAATTATTCAAAACATGCCAACTATATTGTGGCTAACTGAGGGGTTGAACATGATTATGCACATATATTTCCTTTGTACTCTGCGTCGCCTACCTTCAATCATAATCAGCTTTTACTTTTTATTTTGTGCATGCATGCATACATGACTTCTTTGATGACAACTTCCATAGTCAGGGAACGGAATAAAGGCCTGAAGTACATCACACTGTAGATAATTTCAATATTCTTGTATAACATCAATTTTAATTTCAATTCATTTGTCCTCCTGCCTAGGAAGCCAGAAATGTCCATTTTAGGTGCACAGAGAGAAAAGTTATTGATACCCTTTTTAGGAATACTTTTGTCGATCAAACCCTGTAAAAACAAACAAACAAAAAAAAAACCTTAAATTAAAAAAATGTAAAAAAAACCCTAACCCACTGAGGGTTGGATTCAAAATCACACTGAAAATCAAAATCAAAGTAAAATATTGAGATCACAGACTGATCCAACTTGCATGAATTTCATCACGGCAACTCATAATGTGACTCAGTAGTGTGTATGGCCCCCACATGCCTGTATGTACTTCCAACAACTTCTAGGCATGCTCCTGATGAGTCGGTGGATGGTGTCCTGGGGGATCTCCTTCCAGACCTCAATCAGGGCATCAGTGAGCTCCTGGACAGTCTGTGGCGGTACTTGGCAGCGTTGGATGCACCGATACATAACGTCTCATAGGTGCTCAATTGGATTTAGGTCAGGGAAAGACGAGGGCCAGTCAATGGCATGAATGCCTTCGTCATCCAGGAACTGCCTTCACATTCTGGCCGGGCAATGTCCTGCACCAGGAGGAACCCAGGGCCCACTGTACCAGCGTAAGGTCTGACAATCGCTCTGAGGATTTCATCCCAGTACCTAACAGCAGTCAGGGTACCGTTGGCTATGACATGGAGGTCTGTGTGACCCTCCAAGGATATGCCTCCCCAGACCGTCACTGACCCACTGCCAAAACGGTCATGCTGGATGATGTTACAGGCAGCATAACGTTCACCAAGGCGTCTCCAGACTCTTTCATGCCTGTCGCATGTGCTCAGTGTGAACCTGCTCTCATCTGTGAAGGGAACGGAGCGCCAGTGGCGGACCTGCCAATTCTGGTGGTCTCTGGCGAATGCCAATCGAGCTGCACAGTGCTGGGCTGTGAGCACAGGTAACACTAGAGGACGTCGGGCCCTCATGTCACCCTCATGGAGTCTGTCTCTTCAGTCTGTGGTATTTTGCAGCATTCTACCGAAAACTTGCTGCGACAGAAAGCAAATGTCAGTTGATAAGAGTGTCCTATTTCAGTTACCTGTTGTTTTTTTTTTTTATAGAAATACACCATATATGCACATACAGTTATTACCTGGCATCCTCCAGTTATATTGACAAAGAAAAGAAGAAAAACAAAGAGTTATGTTGGACAGCTGAGGAATCAGAATGACCCTCTGTTATTTTGCTGTGTGGTGGGTATTGTAATATTATTTTTATCTTGTAATCAAAAAAATAACATAAAATGAAATAAAAAAAAATAAAAACAGCATAAACAAAAAGAATTTTATTTTCTCATACAAGCCCAGTGCCAATCCTTCACACTGCATTACTACTTCTGGTGATGCACTTGCACATACGCCTTCTATCTCCTTTTAAAACTTAAACTTGATATACAAACATTAATCATTTCTGCAGTCCACTCACACTAACTTCTTTCTCTTACCAGTCAATATATTTCACTTTTTCAATTTCAGCCAGCACTCCACCCATCTGGTCTCACGGACTTCTTGCTCATGATGGAGAAAAAAAAACATTTAAGGAAATAAATAGACCCTACTGTCTCCCTCCATTTCACCATCACCTCAGGAGATAAGACGACAGAGACTGTTTTCTCATCTTCCAGAGTATGAAAATGAATGATGCTGGAGGATATGGAAGATTCAAAGGCAGGGGTCTACAAGATGTTGCAGACTACTGGAGCAGTAAACTATATTCACTCAACTCTTTACCTGGGAGAACTTTTTTATGAGGAGCAATATCTCAATAATACTTTAGCAAACATGCCATTCTGCCATATTGTTTTAGTACATTTTGTACATAAAACGAGGGCAAATTGAGGCAATCAGATTTTCTTTTTTAATCTTTAAAGCTCATGCTCAAATGCAAAGCACATCAGAGTCACCAGTGATAGAGAAAGCAAGAGATCCTCCTGTAGACTTCATTGTTTTAAGAAAAACAATGATTTGGTGAGACGGCTATTTTTTGCAGCGTATACCAAACTGCAACCCATTTCAAGAGCTTTTTATTTTTTTTTTATGCTGACATATTGGAGTACCTAAGGTAATGCCTCAAAATGTACTGCATCCAAAAGTTTTGAGGACATGCCTGCTGCAACAAAGCCTTTGAAAATGACTAAAAAAATGGCACAGGTGTGTTCAATAAAGCATCCTGTGTCATCACAGCCTAGTGAGCAATCTCTTTTGGCATACTGGCTGAATTTAAAGAAGCTTAATCACAGCATAGTTTAATGTGATGGCATGATGAATCTTTTCTGAAGTACAGTACAGAAAACCAAACCATGCCTGTTGACTTGACGACATGTAGCATGAACAGAGACGGACAAATTTGGTTGAAAAATGAATTTCCCCTGCGAGGGGGGAATGTGATACCTTCAGTCTTACCTTCCTCCCACCCCTGGGGACTTCCTCCCTTCTTCTCAGCCTTGTCGTTGCCTTTGTCCCGTGGGTTCCAAGCAGCCACTATGCTCCATGTGAACTCTGGGTTAGACCCCATGCGCTGGTCACATATTTTGCTATTGCCAGGGCATCTGTGATCTGGCGAAATAAGAGACATTCATAAAATAACCTTAACTCCTAAATTACTAATTTATAATTTGCTTAAAGGAATACTCCAAAGTTTTGGGCAAAATAGCATTTTTCCGACTTACCCAGACTGAGACAAGATGTTCAATACCATTACCACCTCTGTACGCCTACTGTTTCAGTTAGCTTAGCATAAAGACTTAGCATAAAGTCTACAGGAGTCATTAGCCTAGCTGCATTAAAGTGAAAAAAAATAAACCTTCAGCAACTCTAAAGGTTTGTTTTTTGCACTTTGACGGAGCTAGGCTAATGATTCCTGTAGACTTCAAGTCTTTATGCTAAGCTAACACAAAATGCTACCCATCGGAACCGAACAAGTGGATGTACAGAGGTGAAAATGGTATTGAACTTGTCTCAGTCTGGGTAAGTCGGAAAAAAGGTATTTTGCCCAAATGGTTGGAGTATTCCTGTAATGATACATATTTCAAGTATTTTCAGATTTACATAAAAGCTTTACAATTGGTGGGAGTACTTTAAATGCAGATGTAAGGCTCAGCCTTACCTGGCATACGCTGTCTGTCCATGAACTCAGTTAAATTGAGTGCCAACAGAAAAACCCTTCTATCAATAATTCAAAACAAACTTCAGTGTGATGAGTGTTTAAACAGCAACTGCAATTATACAATGGGGTTCAAACAAGAGTGAATCTTGAAGACCACTTCATAAGGCTGAACTTTGCTAATCCAAACCGATTGGGAATGGAGGCTGATGAAACCATAAAACACGTCTGCACACACCTTGCTGTCTGATTTGCAGATGAAAAACTTTTAATTGAAGGCATCATCGAGGGAAATGCAAAGGGTTCCGTTCAATTACTGTAATATACTTCTGCGGCACTGCACTATTTTTGGTCTTTTTCGATTGGATGTCCGA
>OMKZ01055208.1:35334-51613 GCA_900302535.1 Neoniphon sammara | reverse complement strand
GTGTGTTTTACATCCAGAAATCTGTACTTTAATTGTGAGTCTTGTGGATGGATTGGATAATCCTGTGAATTTACAAAAAAAAAAAAAATACTGTATTTTCAGATTTATACGTTTGTTTAACACTCGATGTTTTACAATGAGAATTTTCTTTTATTCTTCAACAGTTGGACAACAAAAATGCAGAGAATGTCTATTGTAGATATATGTATTTCTAAAGGAAATGTGCAGAATAATTGAAGTTTTTTTTTTACTGTAATTTGGCAGTGTTTGGCAACGTCTGCCACCAGACAAGGCCCTATTTAAAGCGCTTTATGTCAGGTTTAAGACACTGAAAAGGCAGCGTTCTGGCACTATGTTTTTCTTATTTGAAGAGAAATCATAACGGGGCTACCAATACAGAAAGCCAACTGACTCACCGTGTTTTTCTCCCTTGCTCCACTCTCCCTCATATCGAAAAAAGCTGTTTGGATATACATATGTGCCAAAACCTAAGGACATAATGTGAACTGGTTAGTTAACATCAACAGCACTAATACTGGCTGGCGTAAGCTAACTAAATCTCAATGCGAAATTCATTAGCAAAACAGTGATGAACTGCTGTTTTTGTGGCAAACAGTAAAAAAAAAATATGTATTTACCATTTCTCCTCATTTTTTTTGCATCTCCAACATAATACAGAGAGTTTTCTACTTCTTTTGTGACCACGGCGGCCATTGTGCTCCCGTTGCGTCCTTGACAACAGTTGCTATGGCAGCCGAACATCACGCGGCGATACAATCCACTTGATCTGCCTTAAGTAATGGATATCTATCTATCTATCTATCTATCTATCTATCTATCTATCTATCAATCAGGAGATTTTCTTAGGGTATGAACACAACACTTTTACACTATCAAGCCACATAACTCCAACATAAGACACAAATTATATGAATAGGCTATATAGGCTATATACAAATAGGCTATATATACAATATTTAGATGGTTATGGACTTTTGGACAAGATGTTTTATACAAAGTTCTTTAAGAATATGCAAGTTTCCTTCATGTCCCAAAAACATAGCGTGTAAGATCCATTATAACCCATACATTAAAACAGCACTGTTTCCAAGAAAAAATATCACCCTAGACTCTAGGCTACCATGTGAAAATTCATTGGATGATCTCCCCCAATTTCCTCTGACTTCCACTGTGAAGTGAAAACTGTTAATTCTGAAAATGTAACATTTTACAATTAGCCTTAGAAAGGACATCAAAACTCTTGCCTACTGCTTTCAGGGAGAGGTTTCATCAGAAAATATAGATAGCTCATATTCTGTGCAGTGTGTTTAATACTGAGGACATTTCTTGCTTTAGATTACACTGTACTCACAATGTAGCTGACAGGACACATTTTGAGACAAGACAGCATTGGGGATATTGAAGGATTTATTTAGGAGACACAATAGTTAAAGTGAAACAGTGCTATTATAACACAAGAGGAAGTACAAGTCAATTAGTAGGTCAAGGTGGGTCAAAATGGTGAGGATGAGAGGTGGATACCTGATAGCACAAATTTCATGGCTAAATAAATCTGATAGGATTAGTAACTTTGCAGTTTGAAGCCACAAGTCCCTTGGTCTCTTGCTGTTTATTTAGTGGCATAATATGTTGTAGCTGAAGTACGAAATGCTATTTCATGTGTTCCATGTGGTCACCAACCTTTCCTGGAAGTGGTACAAAAATCAAATCTTGCAAGTGAACAACAGAACAACATGATTATTACTAAAGAAACATAGACTGCTTTCTATTTGTTGGAAACGGACCTAAGTTCTTGACACAGGCATACAGCTGATTCCCTTCTCTGACACTGTTGTGTTGAAAGCTAGCCTGTAAACATTTGCTTTAAGCTTTGCTTTTGTCTGAGGTCTCTTGGTCTGTGCTCTCTTCTCCACTGCCAAAACGCCGGTTCAGTTCCTTCGTCAATGCTGAGCAGCACGACTTCTGCAGAGAACAAAATGAAGTAAAGAAATGGGTTTAAAAAGTTTAAACAGCTATTGAACACACCAAGTACTGCACTTCATTACCTTCCCATCCTTGGCTTGGCTGCGGGCTTTGGACACAAGTTCCAGCAGGGCCAGCAGGAGCCCCAGGATGAGTCCCAGGCCCAGAAGGAGGAAGGGGCCCCGCAGGTCATGGGGCTGCAGGGCCTCAGAGGCCTCCTCTCCAGCAACCCCCACACAGCTGTTGGCCCACCACTTGTTCCTCAGGTAGGTTAGCTCACCGGACTCACTCAGCTGGAGGATGGCCACTGTCAGGTTTTTTACCAGTGGGGAACCTGGTGGAAGAAATGGAAGTTGTTTGTATGCATGTGCGTGTGTGTAAAGTACGATGGGGTGATTGAGACAAGAAAGACAAAAGTCAGAACAGTTACTACACATCTATGTACTAACTGTTATTATGTGATGATGTCCTCAGATTGTTTTGCTACTCTCTATAGTGGATTGACATAATTCAATAATGATTAAACCGATACCAAGTTTATTGACTGTTCTAATTCTGTCCTGGGAAAAATATTCTGCACATGGAGTGGTGTGTTTTACATCTCTGGTTTGTTTGGAATAAACTTTGTTTGGAATAAGAACTGTGTCATTAGCATGATCAGTGATGGCTACCATGGCTAATATAACTACAGCAGTGCTTGGCACCAAAGATAGACAGGTTGGTATTATAGTTATTGGAATGTGTTCTGAGGGCAGCATTGCATCTAACCCTCTAACCCTAACCCAAACTTTAATCCTAAACAATGCAATGCTGTCCTCAGAAGACATTCTAATAAATATAATACCAATCTCCCAAAGGTAGAGACAAACTAGTGCAGGCCCTCCGCCACTGGTACCCTGCTGGCTTGGGGCATGGGAATGCAAGTCATGGGAGAATGGGATTTATACATTTTGGGGAGATACTAACTTGCTGGGCATGCATATCATGGCTGTCGCTGCTCAATTTGGACCACCCTAACCATTAACCTAACCCCTGTGCATGCGTGGTCCAAACTGGGGAGGTCTCCAAATTACCTAGCCACAATGGATATGCATGCCCACTGGGTGCATTTAGTATTTCCCTACATTTTGGCCTGCGATGGTGCTACAGGAAAGGTCATGAGCACACCAAAGTTAATAGGGTCCATCCTGAATGATCTTTCCAAATTTCATGATAATCCACCCAAAAGATTTCACAATATGTTGCCTTGTAGTAAAGTATTGAACAGATGGACAGTTCAGGATTACCATTTTAAAGTAAAAATCCAATGCAACCACCTTTGTATATGGCGTCCCTCCTAGAGGACCACAATGGAAATAAGCCTTAAGGCTTTACTGTGTATTTTTATCCTCGATCATTTTTAAGAATTGTATATGAAGTCTGTCAATTGCAATCAGCCTGTCATGTATGTTTTTTAAATTTTGTCAAATAAATCTAATCTAATCTAATCTAATGTTCTGAGAGGCCTGTAGAACTCACCCAGAGGTGCTGCAATGCTGTAGCCTCTCATAGCAATGACATCCTGGGAACGGATCAGTTTACAATAGCGGGCCACAGCCAGGTCCAAGGACACTGCCTCACCGATAAAGGCAAAGTTTCCTTCTTGGGCACGGCGAATACCTTCCTCCATGTTGGACACGTAACTCTTCTTACGCTCCATATGCTGGTAGATACGCCGGTAGACAGGATTGTTGGAATTCTGAATTGGAAAAAAAAACAAAAAAAATGAATCCAGAAACACTCCACCTTTGGCTAAAGATGAAAGGGAGGAGACAAGTTAGAGGGAGTTTAATGCCTGAGACACCAAGACAAGTATTGTGTAAAAGGTGTTCGTACTAAGTATTAGGAAGATGGTTTTATTACTTTGCACATTCAGTGTGTATAAGTAGACCTTGGCCATTAGTAATCACTAGTGACAAGGACAATGCATCCTAACTTGGAACTACAGGATGTACCTTGAAGAAAGACATTGAGGAGCCAGCTTCAACAGTGCCATAATCTATAACGTCCTGGTTTGCGAGATCTTCAAAGCTCTTGATGGAGACATGCTTGGTATCAGAGTGCAGCATGGAGTTGAAGTTGGCAAAGTAGCAGGCCAGCAGGAGTATAGCAAACACCCACCAGATGGCGATAACTACACGTCCAGACAGGGCTTTTGGGTGAGGACCAGCACCTGGGAAGGCAGACACAAACAGCAAATAAGGGTTTGTGGTTTGTCAGCTACATACAGTCTAGTATATACTTAAGTTTTGACTACAACAACCTCAATCAGCCCAGCAAACTATCCCAAGGCTATGGTTAGTTTCCTTTTTAGGCTAAGTAAATCTTCTCAATGTAAATTCATGCTGTAACATAAAGTAATATCAAACGTGTTGGTGTTCCTGTTGGTGTTGTTTGCCTGGTGATTATCGTCAATTTGATCCACACTTTTTAATTTCTCCACATCAGTACTGTTACCTTGCAGGGTGAGAGCTCCCGTGATGTACCAGAAACTGTGCAACAAGGTGAAGGTGTGTTCCTCTGTCTCTGGGTTGGCCCATTCAGTAGGGCTGATTCTGGAAATGCAGGGAAACCAAGGGATGTAGAGGTGTAAGGACAGCAGTGTTGAAGTTGCACTAAACAAGATTTTTATGTAGAAGTACACCCATATTATCCACCTAAATCATAAAGTGGGGCTATAGCAGAGAAGACCATTTGTTCTCTACTAATTGAGACATTGAGACTGAGTGCCTTCTACAGAAACCATCTCACCAATCTACAGAAACCATCTCCTTCTACATAAATCATCTCACCATCTCCATCCCCACCACAGACTAATAACAACCAGTCCACAGCCAACAACACTTTTTTTTTCATAATTTTTCAAAAAGTAGCATTTTTTTTTGTTATATTTCTCAAACAAATTTACATATTTTTTTCATGAGTCAAAATGTCTAATTATTTGCTATGTCCCCTTTTTGCCCATAGCTTGTCTGGCATTGATCAACGGTTTTGAAGAATCTGAGAATCCACCTTATTCCAACACTATTTTAGAGCATTTCTGAGCATCTTGTTGTGTATGCAGTATGTTTCACATTTTCTTTTTCAATTTATAATTATAATTTGGCAGACCCTTTTATCCAAATCAACTTACAAGTGAGACACAGAAAAGTGCCTCAAAAGTGGCTCAAAAATGTTCCCAAAGATGTCCCTTAGGGTTGAGGTCAGGTGAGTGTGGAGGGAAAGCCTGCAAGTCAGCATTCTTTGCCCTCCTTGGACTTCAAATAGGACTGGCATAACTTTAATGCATGTTTAGGGTCATTGTCCTGCTGGAAAATGAATCATCTTACTCACAGCTTTAAGCCAGAATGGATGGCATGCCTCTGTAGAATACTTCATATGCTCAGTGAATATTATTGATTCTGTGAAAGTCATCTACTCCAGAACAGACACAACATCACCACGCCTGAATACTTCAACTACCATCTTTCATTGTCGGTTTTACTCACTGTTTCAATAACTTCTCATGTGGCTGTCTCCTCACATAAGCTCTCTGACTGCAAATGCTGTCAGAGAAGAACTTTGATTCATCTGAAAATACTATTCTCCCATTCAGGCTCCCAGTTTGCAAATCATCTTTTGAGTGGAGTAAGGCGTTATTTGTTCAGTTGATTTTGTATCTTGGTTACGGATGCTGTTCTGTCTCAGAAAGATGCTACCTTGATATAATGGTCTTGATGGTGTGGTCACTTTAGGTCAATTTGGAATGCTTCTGCTATTGAATGGAAACTGACATCAAGCAAGAAAACCATCATCTTTACACTTAAAGTTACACCATCTCATGCAACATACTTTAGCATTTTACATAATCAAGTTAAAGCTCTGTGGCACGTCCAAACACTCACCTCGCCACCAGAAAGATGCAGAGACCAGTTAGCAGGAAGGCAATAAGGATGCCCACCCACATTTCGGTAGAGAAGGGGCAGAGGAAGCTGAAGTGGCTCTCCTCAGATGCCAAGTCTTTGCGCAGGATGAAGCCGATTCCCGTTTGCATGAAGGGCGTGGTCATGTCCACAAACTGCTCCCTGACCGCTGTGAGGGTCAGCGGGGCCACAGCCAGGTCAGCCTCCTGATATATGGTGTGGGTAAGCACATCAACAAGGACTTAATAGAGACGTATTCACAATTTATGTAGTGACAGTAAAAGGTTTTGACTGCCATGAGTTTTTGAATGCCAATATCACTTCCAATATTTTAAACAGAAGTCTTAGATAGCTCGCAAGATAGCTGATATATTGTGCTGATATTCAACATCTTTAAATGACAAAATATTACAACTTTTCATTTTTTGTGATTATTGGCTGGATGAAAAGTCTTTTCAAAGAAATAGCATATAGACCACCATCGGATGTTAAAACTCTCTGCTGAATCCAAGACTAATGAATTATTTTAGAATCAGCAGCTCCTAAAAGCAAGATACCCACCACAACTGCTCATTGGTAGGAAACCCTTGGGATACATTGCTGCATTCAAATGAATAATGAATTTACAAAATAACATTACTGAACAATTTAATGAATAGTGTGCAAAGAAAACACAATTTCATGTTGCATGTTGGTTTTACACACCATTAATGTGCTTTCGCATGTAAGCAGTGGATGGACAGTATTGACCCCATGTATCAGGATAGTATGTGCCTAGTTGATTTGCGATCCACCAATAAACACAAAGAAGAAGAAGATTCCCATTCTAAATAGCATTTTAAATAGCAGTCCACCTCCATTTTCTGGTACTGAGGCTTTCATACCTGATGTGGACCATACCCAAGTACACATGAACAGTACTTGAGACCACCCTTTCAAGTGGACCCAGGAATGGTCCGTTGATCCGTGCCTGGGTATGGTACACAGTGGTCACACTAATCAAACGAACTGGACTTTGGGGTCAAGTGTACTCAGATCGGGTCCTTGGTGTGAAAGCCTTCTTAGTCTAACCCTACACAGTACATACTGAGACACATCAGGAGTCACAGTTGCAAAAAGATGGAGAGTGCAATACGCATATCACTCTACATTATCAAATATATATACAGTATTCAGTCACACTATATTACTTACACCACTTTAGAATAGTTGCATCCAAACCACTTCACTACTCTTTCCTCAGCTACTCACCCCTCGGATCACCTCACCAATCATGCCGTTCCAACTGCCACTGGAATCCATTGAGCCGTAGCGGTTGTCCTTCACTAGATGAATGTTGAACTTAAACCCCAGCTTCTTTGAGAGCTCAGATATCAGGTCAATGCAGTAACCCTCCAGATCAGAGCCGATGGACATGGTATATGGATCTTGCTGAGGGGTGACAGAAAAGCCTTGTTCAGTGGAGGAAAGGGAAGACTCTGAAGTCCCCATGATTTATGGTAAGTTAGATAAGATAAAACTTTAAGATTGCTCCAGGGAAATTTCAATATGCAACAGTGAAAGATGTTGCAATCACTGTTTCACCGTTGTACAAAGCCATAACATCTGGCATTCTAGTTCAGAGAGAGGCTGAGAGAAAGAATACCTTTATTGTGGTGATGGATAACTCCTTGGCATCTGGAATGGAGAACATAGAAGAAATTTCAGATGCCTCTCAGAAATCAAGCATGAGATAGGAGAATTTACTCTAAATTGGTTCTTTGCTCTGCTTTTGGCTAATTAGCGGTTTCGTTTCACGTCTATGAACTTCTGAGGCAAGCAGGCCCTGAAACCCTAATGAACCATATTGTTACTTTGTGTCCCTCTATGTGTTTTTCTCCCAGCCACAGGAGTAAAAAAGCCAAGCAGCCAGCGAAGGACAATGACAGTCTTGTTCTCAGTTCTTTTTCCAGGGGTCTGTGAAAAGGGCTTCGTACAAGAGGGACAGCTGCAAGGTACAACAGCAGGACATTGTGAAACAGTTTAGCCTCCTGGGATGAGATCAAAGTGTGGACCCCTCCCTAATGATGTGTTCCGGTCCTCCCTTCACTTTTCCTCCCACCATATAATCAGAGCACAGGCAGAGTCTACCCCCTCCTCTGTCTAGTAAGTATTTCACATTTATCCATGACTCTCAAACTTGTTTTCTTTTTGCCGTCAACTGTGACCAATGGCATTCTCAGCATGTCCAGTGGGACCTAACATGCCCTGCCAGGGTTGGTCAGTGAGGGGAGGGGGAATAAGCGGAGGTGCCAGGGGTGCCACTTTTTCATAATTGCTCGCTATACAAAAGCAAGCCCAGTTGGGTTGGGGGTATGCGCCCTCCTCTCACCCATCTATCCCCATATAAAGCAGATGACACCCCATCAGCCTCCTCTAGAGAAGATGGCAAGACCTATGAGCTGCGGAGATGCCTGTCAGTTCATGGCCTGCCTGCCGAGTCTTCTCCCCACACAGTTAATTGATTTATCACAGTGCTTTGTGCGCCACAGCAAGGCATTACCCCCTAACTCCACTACCTCAACTGGTGAGAAATGGGACACTGCCACAGAAGATGATACCCCTCTGCACTTTGATAGAAGTCCAGCAGTCTCATCCAGCTGCCAATGGGGAAAAAGTCAAATGTGGTTGATTGATTTTGGAGCGCACGCTGTTCCTATAGGGTAGCCAGAGCCTGCTCGCAGCAGATTGGAGTTTCAGTTATACAAAGTTTTTTTCAGAGGCAAATCTGCTTGAGAGGCAGAGATAATCTTCTTTGCTAAGTTAAACCTCAATGGCAAAGAAGCGATTCAAAATCAAATTAAATGTCTTTTTCATGGTATACATAATCTTGGAAAGTTAGCAGGCTAGCTAACTAGTTATATGTAGATAGCTTTGGGCTAGTATGGCTATTCTGATCTTCAGCTAGGCTAACTAGCTAACCTAGATCACTTTGGATGGAAAGACTGCATTGGTTTTCATTTAGTTGTGCTTGAGTGCTAGGCTTTTAGGAATTAGCTTATGTTATTTTTCATGCCATCACTAAGCTAGAAAATCTTTTTTTGTTTGTTCTTTTGTTTGTTTTTGTTGTTGTTTTTTGGCTCCACCCATTGAAGTCTGTAGCACTAAAACTCTTATCTGAAATGTTCACCAAAAAATACCAAAACATAAAAAAAGAAAGAAAGAAAAAGACAGAGCACCGTCAACATAAGTTTAGCTTGTTGACCCTTATATGTAAGACTGTCTAACTAGCATCAGAATATGGTGACTCACGACCAAAGCCAAAAAGAAATATGTAATTGAAAAGTGGCAATCATGAGCAAAGCAAGATGCATGACTGGCAAAATATGTATTATAATTAGCCCTTAACACCAATTTCAAAACTTGGGTGGTAAAAAATGTGGGCAGCTGGTAGAATTTAAAAATCTACCAGACAGCCGATGGATCAGAAAGTTATTTTCTGATCCTGACAGGATACCAAGACATCAAATGATGCTTCAATGCAAAACAATGTTTCTTTCTTTCCACTTAGGTGGAGTGAGACTGTAGACTGCAAATACTTAATTTCAAACAAAATAACAATTCTAAACACAAAAACCTATTCATCAAAAAAGATATGGTTGGTGTTCTGGTGCATGGTTGTGTTGTACTAGCCTTACCTGTAGTGTACACATCTGCAATCAGTGCTGCCACACACAAAACCAACGTCATGCAGCCTTTCATGATGCCACGCTCAGCCTGAAAATGACACCAAGTCATGAATTTCTGGACCTGCTATCACTTATCATTATTTCAAACCTTATCTACCCTTGTCTTTAACCAAGAACAATATACAAAAAATGCACAAAAAACTAACGATAGGCTTAATTTTGCCATAAAGTAAAAGTTTTACTGAGATGGAAGAATAATAACAAGTGATGGGTTAAAATTTGAAAAATAGATATGCTTCAATAATAATGCCCTTACCTCAGATGCACAGTGAATAAAACCCTTGATTTTGCTTGCGTATTTGGGTGAATGGGAGGACTTCAACAAAATGTGGAAGAGAGTTACTGCAACTCCTCCAAGTGGGCAGTGGGAAGGGTTGGGTGCAGCATAGTTTAGGGGGGATTTATATGGGGGTGGATGCTGAGGGAGGAGATAGAGCCTCAAAAGAGGCAGAAGCACATGACTATTGTTGAGTGGGTTGGGAGAAAAATATGCGTTTTGAGAGAGCTGTATGTGTGTGTGTTTGGGCAATATCTACAGTAACAAAATATAAGCTTGTGTGGAATAATACAATGTTGATAGAGAAGCATTTTTTTTCATTCACCATGCTAAGTGGTAGGATACCAGTGCAATAACTAAAATGGCCAAATTGACCGAATTAGCGTTAATCACAAAACATTACTGCCTAAATTATTATAGAGCACAACTTTATAGCGTCATAATTTTACTACTACTACTTTATATTTATGTAAGTAATGGTGGCCACACCTGTTTTTGTAAAGTTACGTAATACAGCATTGCAACCACTGGGGTGGGGGTGACAATGAACTGAGATGGATGGAGGAAGAAGGAAGGAGTCTGTGGTGGAGGAAGATTTCTTTTTTTTTCTTTTTTGATCATATTTATCTCCTCTCCTCTCAAACCCTGAGGGGACTCTTTCAACATAGAGTTGGAAGCAGAGGGGAAGACGCTTGGTCACCAGGAAAGAAACACTGTTCTATGAATCCTGTTTTTTAAAATTTCTTACAGAACAAATGTGATGCACTGTAATCAACACTTGCTTGACATGCATTGTGATGCATTACAAGCAATTATAAACCCAACAGAAGAGATACACTTTCCTTGCAATGAAAATAAAGTTAGCATCGGATTTGTTTTTTTGCACATTATGAATGCATCACCTTATAAGCCTAGATGCTTAAAGGATTTTTCTATAGAAATGTGTTTCAACATTTTCTTTCAATAAAATAATAGAAATCAGCATTGGATTTGGTTTTTCCACATTATTAATGCATCACCTTATGAGCCTACATGCTCAATGGATTTTACTATAGAAATGCGTGTTTTAACAAAGCGCTCAAAAACAAGTAATAATTCAATTTTGAAGGGAGGGGCTGCATTCAATCTTAGTGGCAAAACATTCTCTCAGCTCCAAAGTGCTCGACAGGGCTCAAGGTTTTGGTTGAGGGGCCATGCCGTGCCAAATTGTCTAGATAAATACGGCTTTAAGAGGGAGTCAGTGGTGTTCCTGGAATCCTAATGAAGCCGTCTTTTGTGTCTGTGTGCTGGCAGGGGCAGAGTCTGTGGCAATAAAATGAGCATGTCGCGCTCCAGAAAGGCTTACAGAGCTGAGGAAGAGGCCTGGCAGCGTCTGACAGCTCACCAGAGGTGGCCATCAGCTGGGAAACCAGAGACCTGACAATGCCCAGGCCTTTGAGTGGCAAGTCAGCGGGCAAAAACACATAAAATAGTTGCACGTTTTCTTGCATTTAATTATGACTTGGGTTAGGCCAATATATGGGGCCAATATTGGCAATTTTTATTCAAATTAGATATAGTCCAATTGTGGCAGGAGGCAGTTTGTTTGATACCTTTGATGTAGAATTGATAACACTATGTGCCTATGAAAAGCCCTCAACATGAAATGAGACACTGATCAGATTCCAAAAAATATCCATTAATACACTTTGATCAGTCATGATCAGTATTATTATTATTATCCAAGGTTTCAGCGGGGCATTCTAGTGTCCTGTGGTCTGAATACTGATTTACTTTCCACCCTGCCAAGAATAAAGTTCTGGGGGAAATGCAATGCCATGTTTTACTTGTTTTGGATGTTTAGGGCATGAAATAGTCACATTTAAAGCACAGAACATCAGCTATCAGTAGCTTGAATGCAAAAATATTGGCATCAACCCTCCAAAACCAATATTGCTTAAACTGTTATTATGACTGGCTTTTATTCCATATACATACCAAAATTTGGGGATTGAACAGCTTTGCCCCCAGAGTCTAAGCAAATTGTTTTGCAGCCTAAAAAGAGAATGACCCTCAAACTCATGGGTGGCAAAAGTGTTAATGAAAAGATGTTTTTCTCTCCAACAACTGACTGAGCTTGTAATCTATTGTGCAATCTTAAGTCTTTGTTCTGGAACAGTCTCCCTTCCTGCAGGGGGTCCGGAGGTTTTTGCCAGAGAGGTTGAGTGAGGTGATGGCTGGAAAACACAGACCCAAGCCATTCAAGTCCATAATTAGAGCAGCAAGCAGGCCTTGCCAAGACAAAGGCCAAGGGCTTTAACATGCCAATTTGGGTAAGGCTCACTTTTACTGGATGGCCAGTTTGTTTACGACTTGTCTTCATTTCAGGACTCAGACATCGATCAATTGATTAAGAGTAAATGAAACATGAAGCTTGTATTTATATTCATTTGAGATTTATTTAGGTCATAATTACACAAGGTTTGAATTAAATAATGTCCCTAAAATGCTGCACAAAGAACTGGCATGGCAGTGCAAACAATACAGTAGGGTTACAAATAAACGTGCTATGATACGAATTATTACGCTTTTGTTTGCCACATACCAAAGAGAAAACGGGGATTCAAACATGATGCTCTTGTGATCCATGACCACCAGACAATCTAAAAAAGGTTTGAAATATTAACAAATTTTCATATAAAAAGTCTTTGCAAAACAAAACCTTAGGATAAATATTAGTGCATAAAAGACATGCAGTCAACTTAAAAAAAGGCTAAGGTTGGCAAGGTCTAGTCTACTTAATACAACTACTCTGAAGTTGATCTTGGTTGAGTAACATGCCACAGATATGGAAGGTTAGCACAAAGAATACTAAAAATTAAGACCTTTTGTCCTGCATTGTAGGAATAACTCCCTCCTATTTTTGCACCATAGACATGAAACAAGCCTCTGCAGCATCCAACTGTACATCATTAAAATGATACAATGCCATCATTTTCAAAATATTGCTTGTGCATGGCTGGGTTTCTGATGATAAAGTAGTAGGTCTTAAAGTAGTCAGGCATCATTTTAAACTCAGTTAAAAGTATAGCATTATAGTTCAAGTAAATAAAAAGAATGGGATCGTTTAAAATAAAGTCCTCTACTTGTGATCTATTGCTACTAGTTTCAAAAATACTCAAACATAAGAGCAGATCACAGTCAAGTTACACAGCCATTTGAAAACCCCTAAGGGAGGTTTTTTTCTTTTTTCCCCTTTGCTAAATACATTCTGGCATTTGTACAACATTTGGTGCAAACAGATGACAGAGATGTAATAGATGATTTTATAAGAATTCCTCTCCACTACTTTCAAGAGACTATTTCTGTATGGCATTGGTTAAAAAATTGGATCTTGCACATCGAGAGTTACAGTTTAAGAGTAATATGTCACTAATACAGTGGAACACAGTTTTTTTGGAAATAATCTGTGCTGGGAACCAGATTCTTCGGCAAGTTTGAGGATATTCAACTTCCTTTTCCTTTATAAAAAAAATTCAATTTGAGAAAAAACTGGATCATATTTCAAACAAGTTTCTAGCTGTGTCTCTCATGCTCAGTTCCAAGCAAGTCTGTCAGTTCTCAGAGCTTGAGCATGAAAAAGACTTCCTTGTTGTCGGGGTCTGGGGAGTACTGGGACTGTCTGGGGGAGTGGGACCCCGAAGAGGAGAGCTGACTCAGCAGGTCCAGGCCAGTGCAGGGACTGTGGGCAACACAACACGCCCCCTCAGGGTTCCCCCGCTCCTCTATGGGGCTAGCGCTACTGCCACTGCTAATGCTACCACTAAGGCTAATGCTTGCATTTCTGCTCTGGATCATGCCCTGTAGCCTCTGCCTTTCTTGAGCCTGCTTGGCCCTGTTTGCAACATAGCGCACCCTGCTTTGGCTCCTTGAGGATGTCCTTCGCATTAGGGGCTCATCCTCAGCCTCCTCCTGGCACTCTCTGGGTCTGTTTTCAGGGGCAAAGTCACTGGCGGTCAAGGGTTCCACATCAGTCAGCCTCCGCAGCTGCTCTGTCAGGTCACTGGGCGGCCGAGATTTCTGCGGGCTGCCCTTGCGGAGCAGGTCCCTGGTCGGCCTGACAATGAAGCTGCGGCTGATGCTGCGGTACTTGCTCTCAAAGTTACAGGAAATGTCATCAGAGGTCAGATCCCCTAGGCTTTTGGACATGGAAGTTGCAACAGAGGGTTCTGTAGCTGCTGAGGACGGTCTGTTAACTGATGACTGCTTCAGCCCTTCCATGTAGAGTCGGCTCCAGGTGTGTCTCCTCTGAGTCAATCTGTTGGGCGAGTCCTCGGTGGTTCCCTGGGGGGCCCGCAGGGGTCGTGGCTGCAGCTCATCTTCTGGACACTCGCCCTGCCGGAGATTGGGGTTTGACTTGCTCTTGCTGACCTGCATGGCGTCAGAGGAGACTAAGGCTGAACGGTGGCAGTTGGCCCACGGACAGTCAGAGGTACTGCTGGTCATGGGAAGGCTGGTGAGGCTCTTCCTGACCAGGTTAGGCAGAGACAGGTCAATGACAGTGTCGCTGGAAGAGATGCTAGAGGAGGAGGACATGCTGTCTCGGTGGCTGCCTGGCTCAAGCTTGCTCCACAGGCGGTCATTTGTGGTAGCATCTGTGCAGACCTCTGGTACTGCCGACTGGCCTTTTCCAACTGACACCACAGCCACCCGAACATGCCCCTCACTTTTGGTCCTCCTTACTGGTGTGCGTGATGGCAGATTGCTGAAAAGTGCTCTCCTGGCATGGGTTGTCTGAGCTATAGGAACAACAGGGGGTTCAGTGCGAAGAGCCATAGCAGAAGGCTCCACTTTATGGTCATACTTAGGGTCTGCCATATTGTTCTTCCCATCTGTCTGAGTTTCCAGGGCTACCGTTTGGTTTAGTCTGTGGTCCATGGGAGATCCAATGCTTCTGCTGTCCCAGTGGTCTTGATTGCACTGTGATAGGCCAATGTTGGGGTCTGGCTCCTGAGGTGGAAGAGGGGTCACAGGGAATGCAGTGGTCCTGGGAAGGGAAGGGGATCTCTTAGGGTCTTCGCTCCCTTTGACAGGACTGCCTATCACCTCATTTGAAGGAGGAGACAACAGGGAGGCTGTGATTATTGCTGTGGATGGTGTGTGCAGTAATGGAGTTGGAGAATGGTCTAAAGATGGGCTGTCTTCTGGAGTGAAGACAGAGCACATACGATGTCTGGTCCCAATTTCTTCAGAAATTGGTGCAAGCAATGGAAGAGGGGAAGCTGGTTTCTGTGCTGCGTAACAGTCTATGGAAAGACAGAAAAGGCAACAGTAAGCATATCGTCCCCCACAAAGTAAATCAATGTTGTAGTACTCCCCTCATGCCAAACAGTGCAATTTAAAAAAAAACAAAAAACAAAAAAAAACATCAACAACAAACAGAATGGAGCTCTGAGATACATTATTCCCTCATGACTGGGTACAATGATCTTGCCATCAGAAACAAAAATAAATAGATAAATCTCTCTGATCAATCGGGCCATAACAGACTCAGTCCAACCTCTGCTATCTGAGCTGTACACCCAGTCAGTGACCAAAAAAGCCTCCCTCATGACACATGACCCCTCCCACTCCCGTCATCTATTCTTTCAGTTACTCCGATCAGGGTGCCATTGTAGTCACATTGGCCAAGAAAAATGGCTACAAAAAGTCATTCATTCTCACAGCCATAAGCACCCTAAATAAATTACAAAAAAACCTTTATTCATTCCACACAGCAGTAAATAATTCTCTTTTAACTCTTCTTTAACTTTCTCCATTGTCAGTTTTTAACCTTTTTTACTCTTCTGCCTTTTCAGGTTGGTGTCTCTTTCTATTGTTATTTGTTGTCTGGTGTATGAGCCATGTCAAAGAAGAATTTCTGTTAAATAAAGCTTTGTGGGGTTTTGTGAAAATTGAATCAGTGGAAAAATTGAATCAGTTAAAATCAATAACGTGGCAGTGTACTACTATTTTGATCTTTATTTTTATTATTTGTATATTATTATATTTTATGTATTTGTATATTATTTATTATTATCTATTTTATTTCTATTTTACTTAAATTTGTTTTTCAGCTGAACTATATTTAAAGTTCAAGGAAATCCACTGTTAAATCCAGTATTTTAAAGAAGTTCAATAAATGCATGATGTTAACAAAGTCAATGAGTAATCATGTTAAATAGTGATCTAAGTACAGACCAAAATAATCGGGATTATGATTTTTGCCATAATCAAGCAGCCCTAACACATCATTCCCTGAACTTTCATCAAACTCTGATCAAGCATCCGAGATACTGTGTATGTGTGGCACAAAGATAGATAGGCAACTT
>OMKZ01055208.1:14503-26689 GCA_900302535.1 Neoniphon sammara | reverse complement strand
TAATCTTGCTTATGAATATTAGAGCTAAACAAGAGCTTCCTAATGACACATTTTTGGCCTAAATATCATTCACCTCTCTTCATTTTACCCTATGACAGATGTACAAGCGCGCACACACACACACACACACACACACACACACACACACACACAAATACAGTTATATTCAACACATGCATCACTCTAACATCCACATACATACATTAATCACGTCACACTCAAACCACAACGTACTACAGCTCTCCACATGCAAACATTGAGAAATCCTGTGTTGCTCAATACATGGAGCAGGGCGCCGGTAGGGAGGTTCAATTTCCATGGCAGTCAACTAGCCATGTTTATGTGCTCATTTTAGCGTGAAGCACCATGGGGGAGAAACAAAACAACTACCAAATAACATGCTGTATCTGAAATGCAGGGGGCGCTGTTCTCAAAGCACAGTCGTTTCTGCCAATGATAGATGGCGGAAGGTGGGGCTGCCCCCAAATAGTCGACGAAACATTAGTCGATGAGAAGAGTCTTAGTCAACCAAGTTTTCATTGATCAAGTAGATGCAGGGGGAAAAAAATCAACCATCATTTGGGAGCTGCGCCTTACGCATAACGCTTTTATTCTGAAACCACAGACACAGGAAGTGTTGACACTCAGCCACTGGGGCAGCATTATGCTGGCTTACATTCACGTTTACACAATAGATGTATTATCAGGCAGGAAATCCAAAGTGTGGGATCATTTTGAGAGGGAAAAAGGACGACCCCAAGAAGGTGACATGTAAACTCTGCAGGGGAAAATTCACTGTTCGTTTGTCGTCCTCAAACATGACGCATCATCTGAAACATGTAAGTAGCCTAACGTTAGCCACCTAGCATGGCCACTTTAGATAGCCTAGATAAATAAAATAAGTGTCCACGGGGACTGGGGAAGCTAAATGACCTCGTTTAGTGCATGTCTAACTTAATGTGCATTTCTCTCTATAGGCGCATCCTCTTCAGAATCATTACCACTTTTGCCGGTGTCGTTAACGGGTGGCTTGCGCCCTGCCTGCACTTGTAACATTTATATTTAAAAGGTTCATCATTACAGTTTTGTATTATTTTTTTAATGTAGGACAGTGTTAACAATGTTAGGCTACTTATAACATTCTCTCTCAGCCCCAGGAACTGAAACCATTTTCTGACGTCCCCCAAAAAATCTATATTTATCAGTCTCACAAATTCAATGGCATGGAAACATAGCCACTGAAAGAAGTTCAGGATCCGATTCAACTCACCGTTGTCATCCACCACCCTGGTCTGCTCCTTGCAGCAGTCCACTGGCAGTCCAATGATCTCCACTTCCACGAAAGGATCAATAATCTGACAGACAGACAGATAGACAGACACAGAACTAAGTCATGATCAAAAAACAAGGAGGCTTTGTGCTAAAATATGAGCAAATATACTTATCAAACACAGGGAATTAGAAATAAAGGCCTCTCTCAAATAAAAGCCTGCCTCCAATAAAGGCCTGGTATCCTCTGCAGTTGAGCTAAATAAAGGCCCCAGCCACTATTTGAGGAAATACTGTAATTCACAGAAAACTCTGTAATGTGGCCAGGGCCAGCCATTTTGAAAAGTCACAACTGGGCTCTCACGCATTTATTTCCACTTTATATGCTGTTGAAATGTGGAAATTGTTGTTTGTGTTATACAATGTTTGCATAACCACTAATTGTTATAGCCTAATTTATATTCTATTTTCTTGTGTCTGATTACTGTTTTGTTGTTCCAGACATCCAGTTTCCACCTATCCTTAAAATTTACATCTAATTTTAGAAACTAACTCAAGCACAACACAGAACAGAAAACAGAACAACATGGGCCACAAAAGCAACACCAACAACATTCAGACACAACCGATAGTCTTGTTTGATTATGATTATGAGTGTTAGGGTCTTTACTGGGGGAAAAAAGTAATAACTTACATGACTTGTTACTCTGAGAAAAGTTAAGTACTTGGGGTCTGAACACGTATAGCAATATTTTCCCAAACTGCCACTGCCTTTTTTTTTTTAATACACAGAATCCTAAGAGAAGCAACTGCTCCTTGAGAAGTGCTGCACTGTGCACTTTTAGAGGTAGAAAACAACTTTTTCAGAAAAATGACATCAACAGCTGTTTTTTATTTATCAACCCACAGAAGCAGAGGGCAATTAATAAAGCAAATACCTTTATTAATTTAGCCAAAATAACATTTTCTCAAATGAAACAAATGTAAACAAATGTCTCTATCTGTTCAATCATAGGGTGCAGGTCTGAGTCTATTTTAATATTTTATCCCAGTCTACCCTTGATTGCACCATTTTTTATTCGGCTGAAACCAATGGCTGAAGTAGCCTATTTAGACAGTTAGATTTGTGCATATTAAACTAAATCTCATTGCTACAAATGGCGTATTCATAAATTAAATGAACAATAACAATTACCTTGACAAGTGCTAGGCTCCGGGACAGTGCAATTGGAATGTCGGTGACTATAGGCTACTATATACATTTTGGGGATTAGGGTTGAGATTAGAATTGATATCAGGGTCAAAGTCAACCTAATGTTTGGATTAAGACTTGGGTTTAGGTTGGAATTACAAATAAGGTTAAGTTACAGGGTTAGTTTTGGAGGTGTAAAGGTTTGGGAATGAATGTAGTCAAAAGAGGTCCTCACACTGTAAATTACTGTAAATATACTGTCAATTTACTGTTGACCCACATTACACTTCTCATTTGGTTTACCTTGGGCTGGGCAATATGGCCCAAAAATCATATCTTGGTGCTGGTATGTCCAGCACCAAGCTAGACAGCAATCACAGGCTTTCAGAACTGTACAAATTCATGATAGTGTCTACATCATCAAGCTAGGCAGCAGGTTAATCAAATAATATGAGTGGAGTGCGTAAAAACAAGGACCCAAGGCAAGACAAGGTGAATCTAGTGCAAGCTGCGCTGCCCACAATTTAATGTAAATACTTATGATGTATTTGCCTGCCTATATGCCTGAGTTCATTCAAGGTGCATAATTTAAGGTGCATAAATTACTGTTAATTTACAGTTATGTGTTTCCAATTTTTGCACTCTTGTTCATACTGGTTTCTACCTCGCTCAATGCTCACACTGCATTTGCACATTTTCTCTACTCATTAGTATTATTATTATAATTTGTATTGTGCATTTATTATTATTTCTTTTTATTATTTTTATTGTTATTGTTTTTACCTTTGGTACATTTGCATTTGTGCTTTTTTTGTACATTTTATTATTTATTTATTTAGTTAGCTATTTGTAGTTTTTACCTTTTTACTCATTTTATTCCTCTTTTCTAACTGTATGTTGAACAATTTAATAACTACAACAAAACAATTTGCCTGTGGGGATCAATAAAGTTTTTCTGAATCTGAATCAAAGGTAAAGAAATACAATGCTGTGTGTGTCCTACCTCTCCCCTGTCCCCTAGCATGGAGTCTTTGGGTTTGGGCAGCTGCTGTCCACTAATGATCTTCAAGACCAGCTGTTTCTTCATCTGGCCAGGCAGTGGATCCTCCAGGTTGGGGTTAAAGGCACCTATGGTGGACGGAAAAGGACAAAAATATTCTATGTTTTATTCTCCTTTACACACAACCTAGAACTGTTTAGGATTGTGTGTGTACATATATATATGTATATATATGATCTCACAAATATACCTATTCATCCTGTCACTATGTTAAAATTGCTTAAAGTCCACTCTTTCTATTCAAATGACATGAATGACTCCATATGAGCTGACCGTCACACATGCAGGCAGGTTTGAGGATGTAGCCACAGTTGCCGTTGCTGTAGAACTTGGCCCTGTTCAGCTGGAGGACCCGACCTTCTGATTGGTAGTTTAATGCAACTGGGAGGAAAAAAAAAAAACAATTCATCATCAATAGACTGAACTATGCCCTATTTTTGCATTTTATTGGGTTCTCTGGGAAGAGCTAAACAGTCAGGAATAAAGCATGCTAATTAGAAGATTACACAATGGCTAAAATTGCTGTGTTCACCTTTAGTTTTGACAAAATGAATGCAATAAGAACCTTTATATAACAACCTTTTGTATAACAACCTATGTATGACACCCTTTAGTACTGTTTACAATGGGCTGTAACAATCAAATACATGATTCCCATGTGATGTCAAATGTAAAATCCCCTGGCTTTCCATGACTTTCCATTGGCTAAAATACTGAATTTCCATAACCTATATAAAGGTACTATGACATTTTTTTCCTTAACCAAAATTTTAAAAGCACTTCAGAGGTCTTAAAGTTCATCATTCTGTTTTATTCTGAGGTGGAAGTGAACATATTTGGCAAATAATTAGTTAAAGATTTTTTTAAAAAATAAAAGTCGACAAAATTCCATGATATTCTAAGCCTTATTCCAAGAATTTATTAAATCCCCTGACTTTCCCTGTCCGGAATAGACTTTTCAAAATTCCATGACCGGTGGGAACCCTGAAAATAAAAGTAGTAGTAAGAGTAGTTCAGTTATACTGGTAGCAGTAATTATAGAAGACATTAAGAGCCTGGTCACCTTTCACCCTCAGATTAGACTTTGGCTCATATGGGGTTAAAAGGCCAGTGATACAGCACAGGTTCAGATGTGAAAATCAGGTCTAAACCTAACAGGTAATCAGTACTGTGATTTGGTCTGCTTGCAGCAATTGAAATCTTGAACATTTGATCATATTGAGCAAGCCAGAGACACTGTGGGCTGATGCCACAGAGTTAGAGCACTGTCGACATATGTGCCCCCGTACCGAGCTGGCATCCGGCGTTCCAGAAGGGCTGGGGGTTGAAGTTGGAGGAGTCCACACGATAAGAGGAGGGGTAGATGCGGGAGAGCTGCCTCTGGTTAAAGTGGATGAAGGCGGCAGCTTTCTGCTGCATGATCTGGTGGGCTTTGGTCTCACTCAGAGATGATACCTGCCAACTACAGCTGGCTGCAAGACACAAGAACAACACTTTGACATCTGCACTTTTAGTTTTCTTCAGCAGCCGCTGACATTAGGGCAAGATGTTTCAAGATCTGCCATTCGATTAAACGGCAATTAAGTAAGGCTGAAGCTCCCAATTGTCAAGGTCTTTACATCTGACCAATTTCATGCCAAAAAATTTAAGTTTTAAAGTATTCAGTGCTTCCCCCTGGATTTTATTCCTGACAAGGTGGAAAAGTTTCTGAAAGAGCATTTCAGCATGGCACACTAAAACTCCCCACTGAACCCAAGATATGACTTAAAATAAGATTAAGAAGAATAATCATGCAAACTTATATGGAAAACAAACCAAAATGTCGTATCAGAATCAATTTAGCCTCACAAAGCTGAGTGAGGCTTGCTAGTTGACCACACTGCAGGAATTACCCAGCGTCCCTCCCTGATAGAAGGCGAGGAATACGTCAGGTCTGTCCAGAAAAAGGACAGATCTGAAGTGCGACGATCTAAGTGTCATGTGACACAGCACATAACATTCTCTTGTTCAGAATTTGAAAGCATAAATGCATTAAAATATGAACAAACAAATGCGGTGAAGGTTTTGTTGGATTCAGTGTGTCATATACAGTAAATACTGCTCCCATTTTGTTAAGCTGCTTAATACTGTTACCAGATAACCTTGTGATTTCCGTGACAGCAGTGCTTGAATGAGGCACACTGAGCCTCGTTCATTTTGATACTTGCATAATACAAGGTGGCAATAACCCAGGTGGACATTACTGCCAGGGTGAAGGCTTCCAGTCTTTCACAGTGTGATCGATTAACAAAACTGAATCCTAGTAGAAGGGGATGACATTCTAATTTATAAATCAGCCCCATATAAGCAAACCCATACATCGATGTAACCTGATCATGAAGGTAGCATCTTGTTGCCAGTGTGCAACTGAAAAGGTTACTGTGCTACAGATAGAAGTTTATCAAAGAGAGGAAAACTGCTCACCTTGCGCCTCAATATCATGGAGGCCCACAGAGCAGGTATATTTGACCAGGTCAGACAGAGCCCTCGATAGCTTCATAGTTTTCTTCTTCCTACAAGGTCAACAAGGTTTAAAAAATATTATAAATTATTAAACAAATAAATATATTATCTGAATAAAAGTTCAGATGGAAAAGAATGGACCAGCTCAGTCTGGGCTGGACAGAATAGGAGGATACAATTAGTACAGTACAGATAGCCTCATGAAGTGCACATCTCTTTTCCTACTTATACTGTAACTCCAACCAAAACATACAGTACTGACCAATTAAAGTTCCAACAAAACTTTTGTGGGCCTGTAACGACTACACTTCAACTGGGTAGTTGAAGGCCAATATGGATATTTTGTCTTGATTACAAAATAAACAAAAAAATTACATGGGTCTATTTTCATGCAGGAGTGCTCAGTATTTCCACTAGACCATTAGACATCACTAAATGCTAGAAGTTTTTTTTTTCTTTTTTTTCTGAAGGGTACATTAAAGATTTTGTTTACACTGTTTACTTATTGTATTACATGTGATGACTGAATATAAAATACTACTACTACTACAAAAAGTTTCCACTGTTACCCAGGATGATGATGAAAACAATAACTATGTTAAGACTGCTAAGATTACTACAACTACTTCTACTAACACTAATAATGATGCACACTTATGGGGAATCCAGTAAAAAAAGTTTATGTAGAGCCCAAAATCACTTTTGGGCTCTAAACCTGAACCTGAAAAGCTGCTTTATAATTAAGTCAGGTAAAGGGCTTCCCATAGACAACCAGTTGTAGAACCACCGGTACTGAGTAACTCTACAATAAGTAGCCATACAAATTGCATCATTTAATTTTTACAAAAGGCTTGATGAACACAGCTTATGCAGTGGGGGAAATGACTGTCCAAAATAAAATCTGTTCCACTTGCATTAAGCAGTTCACATTAACAGCATGTCACCTCTTATGTGTTTGCCTTCTCTATATATTTTGCAGAGAGGAAAACAAAGGGCGAGTTATATTTTTGGCACTACCGCTTAGTGAGGTGTCCTCAAGTCATAAGGGTTTTTTCTGATGAGATTATGATGTGCTTATGACGGCAATATGACCAGCATTTCAAGTGTTACCAATGTTTTTTCTTTACAATAACAGAACGTCTCTACATTAACACGTCTCTTGTAGTCCTTTTTGGCTACCAGGGGTAACCCAGAACTCTATAAGGTACCGGAAGAGTGTGTGCACTTTGTATTCATGTGTGTATGTGTCCATGCATACATACTTGCTGTGATGTAAGGGGGCACGGGAGGCACTGCTGGTGCTCTCTTGGTCTGTATCCGTGTCTTCAAAGCTGGACGTCTTCTTCAGCTTAGTCGTCTTTTTCTGAAGCAGTAACAGGTGCTCAGTTAGTCCAAAAACAGAGGAGCATGACAAGTAATATCTGTGTAGGGGGTGTTTTCATGTGTCACAGGCTTTAAGGGCTGGCTTGTACCTCCCCAGTCCTGTTGTTTTTGATGACAAAACTGAAGGCAAGTGAACATGACAAAAGTCCATACCTCCTCGCAGCTTTTGAAAAGGTATAGAATCTTACTAAAATTACAGACCATGTTTATAAGGAATACACAAAGTTTTTTTGGGAGATTGTTACTTTGGTCAGCTTCCCCGTAATGTGCTGAGACAATAGACACAAAATTATTCATATGTTCCCAGTAGATTGTTGGCTCCACTGATCCATGGTATCACTACAACATACACTATGTGACCATTTTGATGTCAATAAGTTGTATGCTACCATTTTAGCTTACACTATGTTGAGTGATAGTTATAGTTATAGTTAGAAACAGTGGCTCGTCTGTATCATGTTTTGGTGCATTTTACCAATTTATACAATACTGGTACCTTCAGCCACATATTTAAATTATAAACACCATTGCTGACTATTCAATTCTGATCGATCAATGAATGAATCTCAGATCTTTTTGAATAATTCTAATTAAATTAACTAGTGACATATTATACCAAAAAGTTATTACTGCATGGTTAGGGCAGACAGTCTGGGCTAGTTTCAAGATTCAACACTTTCCACCATTCCAATTAATATTTCATGTCAACTTATTAATCACTCAACCTAGTTTATGCTGAACTATTAGCACAGAGCACCAGAACCAATCTATTATATTTATGGTGTCTAAGTTCTGATCATTTAACAGGTAACTTGACTACCTCATACATTTCTCATACATTTGATGTATTGGTTTAAAGGAAAGTTAAGGGGAGCAGTAAGGGGAGAAGTGTAGAATAGAAATTCAAACAAAGGAAGACAGCAGGAGATTGTTTCAAAAGACTGAGTAAGCTTAGAGAGCAAGCTAGGCGAAGAGAAATGGACAGGCCAACCTTGCGTTTAGAGAAGCTGCCCATGAAGGAACGGCCTGAACGCTTGTTGCTGCTGGAGTTTGCCTCATCCGCTGTGTCTGTCCCATCATCGCTTTTGCACTGGAAGCAGAAGAGAAACTTGACATCCTATTTTGTTTAAGACTAATATGAGTGCTACTCATTCACGCTCCCCCGTTAACATTTTTCAGTTTGATTTGATTTGAACCAGCACCCCTCCAGTCACAAGCCTGCTCCTCTAACCTAAGCTAATATCTACTGCCATCCCCTAAACTTGATTACAGGAGAATGAGGAAGAGAGGGAGACGCATGAAAAGGAAGGGTAGCCAGTACCAAGACTGGCTTTATTACAGTGCTAATGCCTCAGGCTAGAGAAATGAGCAAAAACCTCAATAAAGACGGGCTAAAAAAGAACTTTCTCTGGGGAGGGGCAGTCTTAAAGTCTTGCTAGAGGTACTGAGGCTATCTTTTTATCATGCTGACAACCTGAACTGGTTAAGCAGAAGCATCTGCATACAACATTTTATTGTCATTGTACATTTCTTTACAATTAAAGGCAGGTAAAATCCAATGAGGAAAATGCATCCAGTGGAGAGCATGCAGTTTGGGATTTCATGGAGTTGACCACAGATGGCAGTGCTGGTTCAAACATGAGCAGTGTCTCTCTGCTGTCTAATGTGTGAAATACTGCTAGCTACCTTGAACTTGAATCAGTAGAGTGGTCTCAGTCTATGAACGATATCATTTGCAAGTGTACTGGAACTTATCTGAGTTACATTCCTAGCTTTGTCATACCAAAACCTTCAAACAAATCCTTGAGCTCCTCGTTCCTCAATTTCATTGCCATCTTCGTGCTAAGTAGTCATTTCTGTGGTATTTTTGCACTGTGCTTGCCAAATATTACAGTCAAACGGTATGTCTGGCGCTGTTACATATTTTTTCTTGGATTTTCTGTGGTTGAACTTGGAGTTTCTGTAGGTGGTGCTCTTTTCTGGCTGAACAGACAATTGGTAGTTAATAACTGGGTAGTTAGCGATGGCGGCTGCTCATGCTAACTGTGACAGACTCTTGCATAGGGATGGGAATTGAGAACAGGTTCAAAATTGTCCAATCCACTGGAATCGTATGCCTCCAAGCTTATCACTTCCTTTTATCGATGGCAGCATGTTTTGCTGACAGTTGTGCACCGCAACTCCTTTTCAGAAAAGGAGCACTGTAGTTTATTTTAACATGTTCAAATGCTATTGGGCAAACATGGTGCTCATACACTGAGGTTGTGTGTAGTTGCTGGTCTTGCCGTAACCTACACTAAAGGCACTGAACTGTACTTTTTACACTGTGTTCAGACTCAGAGATAATAAATCAGTTGCGTTGATGCTGAAAACCTGCGTGGGCCTACTTTTTTTCCACACAGAAAATTGATCAGGTTAGGGTTAACCAGTAAGGAAATTGATAAAGACAGGACAGATGAGCAGAATCGATAATGGCATTGGTATCAATAAAATCGTATCAATTCCCATCCCTACTCTTGCACTCTTAAGGGTGATAAACTTGTGCCCCAGTGAATCACTTTCTTACCTTCAGTCCAGCCTTGTCTGAGGGCTTCCCAGTAGGGGGTAGGGCAGCAATGGTGAAGCTGTCTGGGTCCTCTCTATCTCGGATCTTGGACTCCTTCATCAGGTTATCAAGCTTCTTCTTGGCCATGCTCTCCACCTGCTTTCTGTTGGCTGTGGTCTGGAAGAGGGACGGAATAAGAGTTATACAGAGACAGAGAAAGAGAGAAGGATGAAGATATCTACATGTTACATGAGATGAGGGTAACTTCAGGACCTTCAGTAGAACCTCAGCTATTCAACGTCACAACATCGTTGGTGCAGTTAAAGCATTTCAACTCCAGCTGCAATGAGTGTTTCAGTAAGATTCCAGCATTTATTGAGCTGTTCTCTTTTGCATGGGCCAAATGAGAGTTCAAGTCAAACTGTTGTTTTGAAAACTATCATGAAAATTTCAGTTCTGAGGTCCTACGGTAAAATAAACCTTTGGACAAAACCTCTCTTTAGTCTAGTCTGACCAAGTGGTGGGGAAAAGCAAAACATGCAGGATCTTACAAATATGTAAGAGCTCAAGTTCCATGGAGAGTAAAGATGAATCAGTGCATGTTGTTTTACACAATAAATAACCTCCATTGGATGGGTAACAGCTTTAGTAATGTAAGTCATTCCAGATGTGAGAGCATGACGGAAAATGACAGTGGGATATTATGTAACAAAACTGAGATGAAGAATTTCTGGGCGAGAGAGCGCTGCTCGATGCCCAACCTGAAATAATAAGCACATATTCATCTCAGCCACTAGGTGGCATAGTGTATCCATATCTCAGTTTGTGCACAGAATGCAAAGGCAACAAAATAATGGGTAAATATTTTAAAAAAGGTCTACTCAATGTAGGTGTACTAGAACTAATATTTACCCAGTATTTAAGGCACATCCATTTATTATTTTTTTAAAAATGTATGTGAATCCAGTCATGTCATCCACCTATGACATGACCGATAAGATGCAGATTGATTACTTACTGTTTGGAGAACTGATCAATATTGCACTAATTATATTGAGTCTACAGTAGCTTATTAACCTCAAATGAGTCAATGCAATCTTTTGATCAGATTCCACACAGGTATGCATGAATATGTTTTCAAGCCCTTAGGGCTGAAACCCTGTTGTTTTGTTAAGATTCATCATCATCTTCTTCTATTTCTTCTTTTTCTGCTCTAAAAGGATCTGCACCTCAGACACCATAACCAAATTTGCTTTGCTCAATAAGTCTCTTATCCTGGCCAAGAGAAACTACACCAATCAGCCAGATGGTTGCACAATAATTAGCAATATTATGTTTTGACTAATGACTCCTAACTCATACAGTCTAAAATAAGAAAATTTCCCCTCAGATAATTTGACTCAGGAGGAAATCATTGCACATACAGGTTGTATTTTTTCCCTTAATAGTTTTTTGCCGTATTTTTAATTTCTTGCTAAACCTATTTGTTGCTTTTCCTCCAACAATGTTGATCCTATTTCAACTGTGCACACAGAATATGTACTTTCTAGATTATGGCTATTACCCAAAGTTTTGAAAATCCAAACAGCCATATGGCTGTGATGAACAAATGAAATTGATGGGCAAGACAAGCAAACAGGTAGGAAGGCATTTTTACTAAACACTTAATGCTAAAGCATAAGATACAAATGTGGGATGGATCCCAAGTTGACACAGACAATATATGGTGACATGCCAATAGCACCACATTAAAGGTGCACTATGCAAAATTGTCATGGGTCAATATAAGTGAGGATGTTTAGACTCAACTGACAAAACAACGTGAAATTGTTTTGTATAATTTGATGGTTGAGTTCATATGGTTCTCATGACCCAACAGCCCAACTTGCTGATTGCGTGCTTATTCTATGGTTTTTGTCATTAAAGTCTAAATCAACCCTTGTCAATTTTGTACAGTGTACCTTTAAGGCCAACCTTGTAATAGCAACTACTTAAAAAAAAAAAAAAAAAAGTTGACACAATCTCGACCAAATTTTACACACAGTATGACAGAGCTGCCTTCATCATGCTTCTTTCACAGACTGTTGATACTTGTATGACCTTGATGCAATAATGAAGTTGATGACAAAAATGCTCAAAATTTATGCAAAGTTTTGCTCAAAGTAATTTGTAAATGCTTAGAGTAATAGGTTTCAAATCTTCATTATTAAGGCAACAAAAATTAAACAACAAAGA
>OMKZ01055206.1:12020-26245 GCA_900302535.1 Neoniphon sammara | reverse complement strand
ACTATCTGAAGACTTTTAGTACTAGCACATGGCAGACCTGAGAACAGAACATTACAGTAATCAAGCCTGGGTGATACAAATGCATGTATTAGAGTATCTGCGTGAGCCATGGACAGGAAAGACCGAATTTTAGCTATGTTACGTAGGTGAAAGAAGGCCGCCTTGGTGATTTCCTTAATGTGTTTATCAAAGGAGAGGCTAGGATCAAATGTAATACCAAGTTTTTTGGCTGCCACACTTTGTGAAATCACACAGTTGTCAAGTGTTACTGTTACTTGATCAAACTAGTGTCTGTGAGTAGCAAGGCCAACGACCAGCATCTCAGTTTAATCCGAGTTTAAAAGCAGGAAATTTAGTGACATCTAATGTTTCACAGCAGCCTAGCAGGTCTCTAATTTAGTAATTTGAGTATGATCATTGCTCTTATAGGCACATACAGCTGAGTATCATCCGCGTAGCAATGGAAATTTATTCCATGACTACGTATAAATTAGCCAAGAAGCAAAATATAAAGAGATAAAAGCAGAGGGCCAATAACTGCCCCTGAGGTACTCCATACTTAACATCCAAGAATTTAGATGAAATATTATTATACTAGACTCACTGGGTTCTTTCAGATAAATAGGACTTAAGCCAAAAGAGAGCTAGGCCAGAGACACCAAAATTACAATTCAGTCTGTCTAATAGTGTACAGTGATTAGCAGTGTCACAGGCTGCACTGGGATCCAATAATAAAAGCACAGAGGTTGAATCTGAATCCATAGCAAGTAGAAGATCATTTACCACTTTGGTTAGAGCAGTTTCAGTGGAGTGACAGGCTCTGAAAGCTGATTGAAAAGGTTCATGTAGATAATTTTCTTCTATATGGTGTGAAAGTTGTTGAGACACAACTCTCTAGTACCTTGGAAAAGAGTGGAAGATTTGAGACTGGCTGATGGTTATTAAGAGACCCTGGATCAAGGTGCAGTTTCTTAAGTAGAGGTTTAACCACAGCCGTCTTTAAACTTCTGGGGACAATCCCAGTAGTAAGTGATAAATTAATGTCTAGCATTGTTGATCCCAGTAAAGGCCAGATGTCTTTTTGCTGTTTTTTGCAGTTTTGCTGGCAAAGGGTCAAGGAGGCATGTAGTTGGTTTAGACACTGACACGGGATTAGTCAAAGTTTCAAGAGAGATAACAGGGGCTATCTGTGACTCTATAAATAAGAAGCTGGTATGTCAGGATCTGCAGGAGTAGCTGGAGTTGAAGAACAAATTTTGTTTCCAATCTCATCAACCTAACTGCCAAAAAAGTCTAGAAAGTCATGAGCTGTGAAAGGTGAGCAGCTAATAGACAGCTGCTTTTTAGTAAGTTTAGGCTTCCGTTTCAAAGAGAAATCTAGGATTATGTTTATTAATATTAATTAAATGAGAGAAATATGCAGCTTTTGCAGCAGATAAAGCATGTTTGTATTTCAATTAACCCTCGTGCCAATATAGGTTAAAAAACAAACCAACTTCTAATTCTGATTTTCGCCATTTGCATTCCAGTCCCCTGCAGGCCTGCTTAAGAGCACGTGTCTCTTCTTTAAACCAGTGTGTAGACCTCTTTACTCGCCTAGCTCTGGTAGTAAGAGTTGCAGCTGAATCCAGGAGACTAGAGAGCACCATATTTAAGTCACTCATGAAATTTTCAACAGAGCCTGTCTCTGCAGTGGAAGGACCCAAGACTTCAGCCAACTGCTGGCCAAATGCAGCTACAGTAGATGGACCAAAGTGATGAGAAGCAAATACATCTCTGTTGGTATCAGCAGGACAGACCAATGATGATGAATCCCATGAAAGAATTTCATAGGATTTCCACTTAATATGCATTGTGAGAAAAATTAATCATTGAGAGTAGGCAAATGGCCTGGAAATGCTAAACATATTTACTATAAATCTGATAAAATCATTGTAGAAAACAAAGTGGTTCTGCTAGACTGCCCTGCACACAGCCTTGTTATTGTCTGTTAATAGTTTCCAGCTGTGCAGTTCTTTTTATCACTTATCTCAGTGTGTGTGCAGTGTTTTTGTTCCTATCAGATTTGTAGATGGAATTTTTGCAGTAAAGCTTATTTACATTTTTTTTCTGATAGGATTGCCTGAACATAATCTGCTTCGAAACGTTTGATGTTCAACTTAATTTTCCATGGTGATCTACCGTGGTTAAAAATTAGCCACCTTTGTCAGACCGAAAAACAAGAGTTAAACCCACAGTTAGTTTGCTAACCCACTAATCTCACTTTGTAGTATTATTTGTAATATTTGCAGTATTTGGCTAAATCTATAACAACTTTTAATAACAACCAGGTTAGTAAAAGAGATCTGAAGCAGCTTGTTGTTGTTGTGGTGTGTGTGTAGATCCATTCAGTCAGGTTGTCAGTAAAAGTGAACAGTGTGATAAGGTAGATTAGTTTCCAAATGTAGCTTACTGTGACACAGTAAACTGTCTTGTCTTTAGCCCTAGTCTCTACTCCAAAACATGAAGAGTTGGAGCTTGACAAGAGTCAGCTCAGTTAACATGAGCAAACTTCTACTAACCAGTCATTAGACTCATTTCGCAAAGCAACTGATGTTAACATTAACATGCAACTACAGTGTTAACAATGACAGTGATAGCTGATCAGGTACTACGGTTAGCTAGCTAATGAAGTGATATTGTCTATACACAAAATCAATCATATGTGTCAGTGCTACGTAAACAACCACACAGGCCAGCTTTGTGCAGAACTGCAGCGTTATCTTCATCACGGAGACGTGGCTTCACCCGCTGATCCCTGACACTGTGGCCGAGCTAGCAGGCCGCACATTAAGAGCAGAGGTGGGGGGCTCTGTGTTTACGTACACAACGAGTGGTGTTGTAACAGCAGATTATCGACACTCACTGTTCTCCTGATTTAGAAGTTCTGGCAGTCTCGTGCAGACCTTTTTTTTATCTCCCGAGGGAGTTCACTGTAGTTATTGTGATAGCTGTTTACATCCCACCCGATGCTAACGTTAGCATGGCCCTTGCTCTCTTGCATACACAAACAGCTGCTTGCCCACCCAGATGGTGTCTCCATTGTTGCCGGAGACTTCAGTCAAGCGTGTTTAAAGACTGTGCTCCCTAAATTCGTCCAATATGAATGTGTGCACAGGCACTATAACACAAAACTACAGTATAAATACGTACACCAGCGTAGGCCACTACAGCTTTGCTATGGCGACACTTCAATGCAGGAGTATAATTTGAACATTAGCCTTTACATTAGAATAAAAAAATCTGTTTGTAGCTGTTGCTGCCCAAAAGCTGTGTACCTCCACTGTGGTTGCCTGAGTGGAGATTACATCTTCTCAGAGTCCTCCATATGTATATCAGAGCTTTGATCGGGCCCAAAAAATCAGGCATGGCCCGATCCTAGCCCGAAAAAATTCTGTCCGAGCCTGTCCCAACCTGACCTACGAGCCGCATTATTTTTTTTTTTTATTTCTTTATTTTAATAAAGTAGGCTAGGTTAAGTCGGCTGTCTACGTCTTTCAGGGCAGTGAAAAAAAAAACTGACCATGAGACCCATCCGACCGAGGAAACGGTGGGAAATTCGGGCCCAACCCGACCCATCGGGTCGGGCCGGGCCAGGCCAGTCTCGGGTCTGCCAGAGAATCAAACCTCTAATGTATATTAGGAATTTGTCAGTGAATTCTGACAACACCCTGAGAATGTTTTATCTGGTGTGCATCAGCTGTACATGATCATGTAGAGCAGGACACCTCTTGTACTGTTGTCCTTTGTTCAGGAAACTATTGTCTATGAAAGCTTCCTTCTCAACCAGTGGGTCTACCACAAAAACATTCATTTCAGTAGCTTTATTATTCCTAAGAGGGAAATTGGTTTGTGGTAGTAAAAATTCTATGGCGTAATTGTTGGAATTACAGTATTCAAACTGCAAATTAGATGTTACAAAGTATTTCCTGATGGGAGACAGTCTGCGTTCCTGATTCAGCGTGTCTCTTCACTCTCTGGATGT
Source organism: Neoniphon sammara (assembly GCA_900302535.1). Lineage (NCBI taxonomy): Eukaryota > Metazoa > Chordata > Actinopteri > Holocentriformes > Holocentridae > Neoniphon > Neoniphon sammara. The sequence goes on along the minus strand of OMKZ01055206.1, from coordinate 22,221 downwards.
CATATTTTCCAAACCATCAGAGGTCTGGTTCTGCCATCAGTGTAGCGGCTGGAACTTGTTCTGTTCAAGAGAATTTCCTTCTTCTCAGCCTAAAGGCAGTGATACACAGGGCAACTTGTAGGGCAGCAGTGCCAAGGAGTTGCCTTAGTGTTGTTGCTTTAATGCCACTTAACATCTTGTTGCCAGGAAACTTTTGATTCGGGTTCTGACCCTTTAGCTCACTGTGTTGCCTGTTGCTGGGAGTACAGCCCAGCTACATTGCACCCTTGTGGGATTGATGGAATTTTCCTCTTTATATTTATACTTTTTTGGTCCACTGTTAGTGTTGGTAATCTTTAGGGTCACTGCTTTAATTTACAGCAATAGCCTATTGAGATAATCTGCAGTATTAAGAGATAGAAAATAACAGAAAAATGTGGGAAGGGCATGGCGTCACATTGTTGGGCATGAGCTGAAGCACTGAGAGCACAGGATACATTATGCCAAGCCAACAGAATGGTCCCTATTGTACCTCTTTTTGAAGAAAATGCTGGGCTTGATGGATAAATCATCATGAGTAGTAGAAGATTCAGTAACTATGCTGTCAGTTCTAGCTTGTGAAAATCTCAACTGCCGTTTCTGTGTTCAGAATATAAATCTTATGCCATGGCTTTATCTTTAGGGCCCATAATTATCTCCACCAGGAGATCATGCGAATGGTCGCGTGTTTGTCTATCTGTCTGTCTGTGTGTGTGTGTTTGTATGTATGTATGTGTGTGTCTATCCGCGGCTGATCTCACAAACTACTGTACCTATGCCTAATCTTCTCTGGTCTTTGGACGAGGGACAAGATCAAAGCCATCATGGAAAACCCCTCTCACCCTCTCTACAACCAGCTGTGGCACAAAGACACAACAACTATCTACTTTATATAGACACTGTGTCCCCACACACACCTGGAGGAGAGCTGACCCACACTAAGTCACCTCTTCTAGTTGACTTGTGTTAAAAAGAACAAAACAAATATTGATTGTCAAAAATACATGGTCATGTTCTGAATGAGAACATTTCTCTAAGGTGGTGCACCACAGGTGAAAATGGAAATTTGGATGGCTTGCTCAACCTTGAAATAACATAGTATTTACTTGTGGAACTACTGTAGTTTCATAAAATATGCAAAAACATCAATCATAAGAGACTATAATGTTTTTACTGGGTATATCAGGTGTACCAAGCTTGGTCAAAATAACATTATATACAAAACATTTGTTTAAGCTTGTCAACATGGTCAACATATTCGACGTTATACTTCTTAATACAAATAACTGGCAAGTTACAGATATTTTTATCTTTTGTCATTTTTCATTTGCTGTTTTAAGTTTTTTTGTCCTATAGATTGTGTATTGCAAATAAACAAAATAAATAAATAAATACATAAATAATCAAATCCATCTGTGAATTCCAAACTTTTTTTGTTTTAGTTTTAGTTACTCATCAGAATTAAACAGAAAATTTCACTTCACAGCGGAAGAAAGTGACTGATGTGCAATAGCTTAATATTTCTGACAGGATGTAAGGAACTCCACATGTGGTGCCTCACTTTAATTCCTGAAAAGTTGACTTTTTGAGTTTTATTGTGATGTGGTTTTAGGTTTTAACTTGGTGTTCTTTTTTGTTTTTTTGTTGTTGTTTTTTTGGTTATTTTTTGGTTTCTAATGTCTGACCAGCCGGATCAAGTCACATTAGAACTCAGTCAGTTATGGGCTTCAGTCCCAGTTCTTCATGATGTCAGATGTGGCACTCACCAAGCTATCTACCAATGCATGTTTGGACTTTTGAATGCCGTGTGTTTGTGTTGTGTGTTTGTGTGTGTGTGTGTGTGCACGTGCACACACACACACACACAAACACACATTTAGTAAGGGAAATGAAGGGAATGTTTGAAATATGATGCACTGTATAGTCATTAGCTTTTTTTATTATTAGATACACTTATCTGTTTATGCAAAGAGGCTGCTCCAATAGACAGTAAGTGACATGACTGGGACCCACTATATAAAACATGCAGACAAAGTGAGAGCTTTTGCTACTGTTGGACTAAACATTAGCAGATAACTATCAAAAGTCATTCCATTCTGCAGACTTTAACGTCAAGATCATTGCATGTGTTTGCCTTCCTTTCTGCCTTCAATTGTTTTGTTTCTTCACTGCCACTAAAAGTAACAGTGCACAGTGATGAAAAAAGTGAAAAAAGGCCCAGTAAACATGGTCATTAGCTGCATAGTACAGTCATGTTAGGAAAAACTGTAATACATCAGCTGTTTAATGTGATGTATTACATTAAAGCAGCAGCATATGTCTCAGATGTTTTTAATGGATTTTTGAAAACAATGGGAGTCTGTAACTTACAAAATCCAGGCAAACCTGCAGTAGAAAAAAAATAGTAGGAACTTCCCACTGTGGCAAATACATTGTTGGGTTTAGACTCTTCATATATTAATGGTGGTAGAAAAAAAGAGTTATACTTGTATTATCTTTTAAGCAACTTTGAATGTGGTACAAAGGTTGGTTCCAGACACTCTAGTTGCAGTATCTCAGAAACAGTCGACCTCTTTAGATTTTCTACACTAGTGTATGGAGTTTACAGAGGAGTGGGAAAACCATTCCTGGTTTCTGTTCTTACATGCTGATGGCAGGTTAACAGCATGGATTTTATAGATCCATCCTGCTTTGCATCAACAGTACAGGAATGTTTTCTTGGCCATATTAGGCCTTTATATCAATGGAGTATTATTTGAATGCCTCAGCTTTCATGAACATTGTTCCTGAGCAGGTGTTGGCAGAGAAGAAGACTTCGCTCATTTCTACCAGAAAACCTTTGATCTTTCAGCTACAGCTCATTGAAAGATATTTTTCCAGCTGTAGTATAAAGAGGTGATTACTTCCAGCATCTGGAACCTGGTCATACATTACCTACTGTTGTTTTTATTGCTTTTTCTTTTTTCTTTTTCTTTTAGTTTTATTTTTTGGTGTGTGAAATTAATCTTTTCCATTGTCTCTCCAGGGAAGGACATGGGATTTTGTCCTCTCCTACACATTTCCTCTCGGCTCTAGACTTTCTGTTTCAGTCATCCTTTAGATTTGTTTGCTTCTGAAGTAAATGATCCTAAGCCTGAGGTTTTTAGAGGAAAATACTACGATAGAGCTGGCTTTGTCTCTAGCTGCTGATGATTACAGCTTTCACTGAAATTATATTGCATGTGGTTAGAAAAAATGTTAAGCAAAGGGATCACTAAATTTTCTTATATTTCACACATTCTTTAATACTCAGCTTGGCTCCCATCTGGTCCCTAGAGCCTGAGGTGCTAAGTTGATAAAATGACAGGAAAAGAATAAATGTGTCCTTATTCACAGTAATGTCGATAAGAGACATCCTGCCTGTGAATGCCATAACTCAAAAGCTGTTTATTTTAATCTTTTCAAATTTTGCACACATTCTTGACCTCTAAAGAAAGAACCCCATTGATTATGGCAAGCTCTTTCTAGTGCTACCATCAAGCTAAACTCAGGACGTTTCGGGGATATACCTTGCTGCTGTTTACCGACAGCATATGTAAAGTTCAAACGAAGTTGTGAAAATGCACGGGAGTTCTCTGATCAAACAGTTTTGGCAACAATAGCATAGTATATTTGCATTGTACATAACAACACTGAATTGTGCATCACAACATTGGTTTGAACAGGTATAGTACATGAAAATTTATACATTATACATTTATTTATAATTTATACATTTTACAATGTAACTTATGCATATTGGCCAGCCAAGAGCAGTGTGGGGGCAGACATAGTTCAATTCAAATATTGAAATAATTGTTAAAAAAAAATGTCATCCATATTTCATGGTTTCAGACATGTTTGAGATGAGTGGGGAACAAACTTTCATGAAGATTTAATTTTTATGGTCCAACTCTTTATTGTAAATGAAATCTTCAAATTGCTAGGGACACTACATCCAAATAGTGATATTTATTTATAAGTAGTGGTACAATTGGTAGTGCAATTGGTAACCCTTTATTTAGACAGCCCAAAACATGTAAAACATGTCAGTTGACCATCAACAAGCTTTGTCTCAAGAGATAATAACATGTATTCAGCCAAGAAAAGAATCACAAGCGCTAAAATTAACCAACTGTGTATCTGTTCACTCTTAGCCAGGGAGAGACACATTCCTACATGTAAAAATGTTTCATGCGTCACACACTGTCCCGTATGTGCCTACACAAACTTAATTCTGACCTTAGCCCCACTCCTAACTTAACATTAAACTTTACCAAGTTCTTTTATGTACATTAACTTAACCCAACTTGTTGACAATCTGCCAACACTTTATTGAATATCGTGAACAGATGTACTTGATACTTAACTTAATGGTTGTTGACAAACCTTAGTTTGTTGGATATCTTATGATAGTCAACTGAAACTATGTGGCTGATACACTGTTGAATATCTACTGATACATTATTGAGAATTAACAATGGACTTAACACAGTGACTCTGTACCATCTTTAAGAAATTAATTACTGTAAGAATGATGTATCCACGTCCATGCTCATGCATAAAGGAATTAAGTATTTCAAGAAATTTACTCAATTTGCAAAGCCCTTCTGTGATTGTATTCATTGTGAATGGTGATGTTGCTGTAAGCACCAGTGCAGATTACTCTATCACCAGCAAGACAAGAGTGTTGTTTCTGTCCATCCAAGTTCAACAGAGAGGAAGACTGTAAGTCAAGGCAGATGCCAATGGACAGGCTACATATTCTGTCTAGCACTCTTGTGTCTTTAACTGTGAGGGACATTAGCCCTCCAGGAGAGATAGCTGTGACCAAATCCTTTCATTTTTAACACAAAGGCCTTGAATGATGTGTCACGTGTGCTCTCACCACTCAGAATTCTTTCCATTTTAGAGAGAGGTTTTATGAAAGAAAGATCTGGAAGAAATGAGACTAGGAAGTGGAACTTAGGTGCAGAGGTTATTAAAAATAATGTCACAGACTTGTGGTCTCTCACTTCTCCGAATTCTTTCCATTTTAGAGAGTTCTTTTACAACAGGAGACAGTGTAGTTGTGCAGTTGAGGGTGTCAAGGTTCTTTGATCTTCATAGCGGTGATTTATTTTCCCCTCAGTTATGTACCAACAAGTGGTACTCTGCAATGACATACAAATGAAATATGGTGCTCAAAGGCAAAAGGTCTTGGGTTGTCGAGTTTGTGGGATTTCAAGATCACAGTGCATATTAGACCAACAATGTATTTCTTATTGGTTATTTATAAACATTTATAAACATTTAATGTTAATTAACATTTAACAACATGTAGTTTCAGCAAAGAAATCTAATTGAAGACATGTTCCAACCATGCACATAACTCCTTTGCTAACTTGTAACCAGGGAGTTTGTTTATTGCATTCTCATTTTTTAAATGATGTATGTGCACTATTTTTTAGATAGGACACATGCACTGGTAACTGTTGTATACATAATTTCCTGGAGGACGTTCTTTACTGTGATTAAGGGGATTTCAGTGCTGCTGATGGCAGCATCACCATTTGAAGCCATAATCACAGTAAAGAATGCTCTTCCAGTATTACTGCTGTTTTGACACACAGCACCAGAGGAAGTTGTGGAGAAAACAAGTCTCTTGGCCATTAAAAAACAAAATCTTTTTAGTTTTGTAGTTTTAAGAAAACTGTCTTTGGTATATGAATTTTTTTGGAAGACAGGGACTCTGTGGTCACTTGGTTTTTTGGGGTTTTAAGACCACACTGGAAGAGGAGCGTACACAGGAGAAGGCTGCTGGTGAGACCTTCTGAGGGTCAATGTAGTTGTTCTCCAGCCTTAGCGCCACCAGGGTGGAGTCACCGTTGTGATCCGGGTCGCAGATACTGTTGTCAGGGACATTCCTAGAGGAAGAGCCATCAGGAGGTGGTTAGATAGACTATCTACTGTAGAAATACTGTACAGGTTGGCCTTTGTTGTTTTTAGTGCCAGCCAGCACTGCATCAGCAGCCGATGAATTCCAAAATTCAACTTTCATTTTACTTCACAAATATATTTTGTAGGGATGCACTGAACCTTCGGCCACCGAAAATATTCGGCCTAAAATAGTGAAATATAACACACTCGGTATTCGGCTGAATGCGTGAAAAGGCTGAAAATTTTAACCGAATGTGTTTGTGAACGCGATGCGCCATTAATGACCAACTGCAAAGAGAGCAGCAACTCAAACGATGTGGTTGCATGTGTCTGTCTGTGTCCGCGGCTGATCTCGCAAACTACTGGACCTATCAGCCTAATAGGCTATTTTTTATGCTATTGTGGCCAAGTTCACTCCGATTGCGGGTGAAAAAATAGAAGATGTGCGTTGCATTTTCTGCGCGAGTTTATAAAACACATTGCTGATGAAGAAAGCCAACAGGACACAGAGCAGACACACAAGAGAACAACACTGTAAAAAGTGTCAGAGGCTGGGGGGTTAAAATAGGTTCAATAGCTTGATGCTTCACCACTGTAAAAAAACAAACAAAAAAAGTGAAGGTAAACAGCCTTCGCTGTTTCTCTCCCTCTCTACAATGAGTTGTGGCACAAAGCAGTGACAGCCATTTGCTTTATATAGAGATTTTGTCCCCATACACGGCTGGTGGAGATCTGCACTCTAATGAGTATATTCATCTAGTTTTGTTTGAAAAGCATAAATCAAAAGCAAAAATGATTTAATTTATGCAATGGTACAAATTGGGAAGTAAAAAAATACTGGTATTCGGTATTCAGCATTGGGTTTCGGCCAAGTGTTTCCTTATATTCAGTTTTGGCAGAAAAATTCCATTTTGGTGCATCCCTAATATTTTGTAGGATGTAACAGCACTCTAAATGGTGGCTGGTTGCATTCCAAGTGATGTTTTCCTCAGGTGTAGACTAACTTAGAAGACGGACGGACGTTTGTTTAACTGGTGGCTGATGGTAATCTCCTACCTTGGAATCAGCCATGTTGGCTACACAGTCACTGCTGTTGAAGGTGGTGATAATGTTGTCTATGTTATCATGGTGAAGTTATAGAGAATGTTGCTGTGTATTTTCAGTCAACACTTCTTAGTTCTAGAGGAGACCATACTGCAAACAGTGCTAACTCTAACTGACTTGGTGAGGAGGTGATTCAGTGTGACTTTCACTTTGGCCTCACCAACACCCAGGTGGAAAGACAAATCAACTTGTTTTGTTTCCTGTCGTCAAGACTACTCTCCATGCAGTGAACTTTCAGGCCTAATATTCTCTGGCTGGCTGTGATGATGAATGAGTCAGTAGTCTGGTTATGAGCTGGTCTACTGCATGACTACTTGTTGTAGGTCTTATGGGGATACACTGACATTCTGTTAATACCACCAGTTCTGTGTGTTTAAGCAGTTGCTGCTATTTAGTAGCTATGTCCTCCTTTTGTTCATTGTATTCAGTATTAAAAACATAGTTTATCTCTTTCTACAATTTTCCTTTTCCTTTTATGTTTCTTGTGACTGAAAGATAACTCTGAGCTTCATTGTGTGGATTGTTTTGACCAGGCATGATTCTTGTGTTGAGCTGAGGAACTGACTAACTAGTTTAGTTTGGTGACTATATTTCCACCTGATGTTGGAGGGTTTGAGGACATGTAAAAGCTATTTGGACAAACTCAAATCCTCACATTTACCAGTGTAAGCTCTTGTTTGTCATTGATTGCTGCTTTATACCTTATCCGGTTGTTGTTAAGTCGGAGGAAGTGTAAGTTGTTCATTTCATTGATGCCGGAGGGCACAGTGATCAGTTGGTTGTGGTCCAGACACAGCTCCACCATGGAGTGATATGAACCAAAGAACGACTCTGGTTCAATTCCCTCTCCATCCAGTTTGTTGTAGGATAGATATAGGTACTCTAAGCCAGGGTCCATATGGGCGAAGACATAGCCTGGGAGTCATGAGGGAGAAACAATGTGATCAAAGTATGTTAGGTCCATTTCTTTATATCCAGAGCTTACCTGCCAATGTCACTATTTAGCGAGCCAAATGTGATATTTAGAATAGAAAATGACCTCTTAAAAGTGGTAACATACCTGCCAATGTGGCAACTAGAGTGGCTTTCAGAATACAGATAGTGCGTTCTCCATGAATGCAGAATGCTGTATTCTGGTAGCCAGATGTTTTGTGCTGTGACCAGATTTTGAGTTAACTCTGTGGCTTTGGCCTAAAAGCAGAATAACAGTGCTGCACAATCTCTTGTCTCAATGACTCAATGCAACCTATGTCGATTTATTTTGAAGCTAGACTAACGCTACACATACAAATGGTCGCCACCACAACCATGGACTGTTGATTTGAATAAACACACTCATTCTGCTAATTCAGGATCTGTATATCAACCATTAGACTCCACCCGTATTTCAGGCATCTTGTCTATCAATGTTTATACTCATCCAACCTACCAGGTATCCTCTCTATGTTGTTGCCCACCAGTACTAGATGGACCAAGGATCTGGGCAGGTAGGAGGGAACCAGGTAGAGAGCATTATGTGATAAGTCAATGGACTCTAGATTCCTGAAGAGAAGGAGGAAGACAAGGGTAGAAGAGATTGAGAAGAAGATGGACAGAGAGGATTGAATGATACATTTTTTGAATTCATCTGAGCAGTTAAAATACAGTTCACCAACAAGCATTCAGCACTATGTCTATTAGGATATCACAAAGTAGCATGATCGTAGTTCTGTTGTGGTCCTTGATGAAGGGTTGATAGAATACAGTTGGTTGGAGAAAAATTTAACAAACAGACTACTGGACTTAATGTTGTTATCCCCAGAGTGGTCAACTGTGTTTGGCCTTTATTGCTTAAAACTATAATAGTCTTTATTCAGACTAGTGAATTCAAGGTTCAGCCTTGATGAGCAGTGGACATTTTACATTCTTTTACATCAGTCATTTAGCTAATACCCTTTTTAAGAGTGACTTGTAATGAGGCCAACAGTAGAATAAACTTCAGTTCCTAGATAACCATTATTACAAGCACCCAATAGTAAGAAGGTCAAGGATCAGTTTCCAAAACCTAGACAACAGATGGAACAAATATTCCTATGAGCGTTGAACAATTATGCATACTAGTGAAGACCTGTTTTATTTATTTATCTGTTTGTTTATTTATTCATTTGTTTGTTTATTTTGTCAGACCTGTGATTGATCCAGGCCAATGGGGCGATCCTGGTCTCATCCAGCCTGTTGTGTCTTAGAGAAATCACATTGAGACTGTTGGTCTGATTGAAAACAGCCTCTGAGATTTCTTCAATCAGGTTGTTCTCCAGATACAGTTCCTGGAGGACAGGAGGAATAAAAAAAGGTTGTTTTTTTTTCATCACCAGGGAAGTATAGTAAACAAAGAGGCTATCCTTCAGCCAGAGGATCAGGTTCAAGTATCCCTGAGAAAGACACTGCACTCCGGGAGTACTGCTCTGTAGCAAACCCTCTATAGGAAGCAGTGGAGAAGCACATTACCATGATATCGCATTACCTTAAAGCTTCTCTAAGCGATTTCTGATCACTAGATGGTGCCGAGAGCACAAAATCTGTAAATACACAAAGCCGCTCCTCCTACCCGTCCTCTAAACCGGCAAATTGCTTGTAGATACCTAAAGTAAAGGGAAAAAAGTGTTCTTTTGTTGGAAATTAGGGATATATTTTACTCTGGCTGCTTTCTGATTACTTGGATTACTTCATGTCTGAGCTTCAGTGTTACTGAACTGTCTGTGTCGGTGCATTGCTTACTTAGGAAACTTTTTGTTTGCTTGTTTGGGGCGTGGCATGATTTTAATGCCTTTTAAATGGGATACTTTTCCATGTTGCACTTTGGTGAGTGATCTGAAATTTGAATATGTGGTTTCAGAGACGCTTTGAATGAAACTGACAGCTGCAGAGAATCCGGAGACACTCATAAACACCAGTTGATATTCGGATTTTTTTCAGGTTTCATGCAGTCAGACAGTTTATGCGAATAAAACATGCCTCAACAAAACAACTGCTATGTCACCTATATAAACTGCAAATGAAAATATATGTCCAGTAGCTCTTCCGCTTGCTCAGAATTTTGGAATATTACCATCCAAATCGGCGGTCACAAAAAAAAAAAGAAGAAGTAGGAGGAAGAGGAGGA